>JALPQI010016565.1:0-42445 GCA_025490895.1 Thaumatotibia leucotreta
AATTGCAAAAAAAGTTGCCGCCATCTTGGATCTTAGAATGGAGTTCCAACCTTGAAACTTCTAATGCCTACTCCATGTCAGGTGGTCGGCGTAGAATGATACCACATGTACTATTTTTTACACTAGGTACACCCAATTTCGATATTATTACATTTATTACAATTCGAAGAATTATTAGTATTATTACATGAACTATACGACATTCTTTTCTTACACAAATCGACCTAGTCCTATGGCAAGCTCAATTAGCTCTACACCGTCGGATATAATGCACACTTTTGTTTGAATTTGCGTTATTTGGTCGGCGTATTACAAAGCCTTTGACAAATGCCGCACTACCGCCCTGCAAATAGTAGGTACCGAGGCCGTGTGACGGGCAGTACAAACTTAAAATAAAGTTAGATCTAGAATATTGTTTTAACTTATTTTAAATAATGTTTTGCAGTTAAAAAAACTATTCTTAAACGTCCGGTGATCTGAGAATCCGATAAATCTAATTAAGGGTGTTCTTTAAGGCACCCTGTATAAGAATTCAACTTATCCCACCAAACAGTAGAAAAAATAATATTTTAAATTGCCCGTGGTCTCAGTATGTTCGAACGAAAAGAGCGCGCGCGCATGAGGGGCCTTTATGTTTGGAGTTGGGTGCTACGATAATAGACCATATTCAGTTCGTATAAAAGCTATAACAGCTTGCTGATATTTAATCAGCGCTTGAAGCGGTAACCCGTTCCTGGGTTTTTATATTGGTAAGCGCTAACCGGAATTAATTCAAATGAAGCGGTTAATATCTGTTAACCGGTAAGCGAATAATAAGGTTACCGAAATGAAGGGGTTTTTGGAACCCAGCCTTAAAATACCCCGGGGTTTTAAACGGGTTAGGGTAAGCGGGTCCGGTCCCTGGTGTAGACAGAGCGGGAGCGCTGAGCGGAGTTATACTGAATTTGTGTATTTTGTGTTATTATAATTATCTCTCTAAAAAACCATATCAGAGCTTACTTACTTACTTACTCCTCTGGCGCAGCGACCCAAAGTGTGTCTTGGCCTCCAATACGAGAGAACGCCACTGATCACGGTCTTGAGCGACATTTTGCCACTGGTGGTCAATGCCGAGACCGAGCTTTGTCCTTCAAAATATTACATTCCGTACTCCTATAAATTGGTCAGCTTCTGTAGCCTAGTTGGTAGTGACAGTGACACTGCCTACGAAGCTGGAGGTTCCGGGTTATAATCCCGGCGAGAGAATTATTTGTGTATTTATTTATCACAAATAATTGTTCCTTAGTCATGGCTGTCTTATGTATTTAAGTATCTACTATATGTATCTTTCTATCATATATATCGTTGCTTGGTACCCACATCACAAGCCTTAATTGAGCTTACCGTGGGACTAAGTCGATTTGTGTAAGATGTCCCAAGTTATTTTTTTATAATTGTCCCGCCTCCCGTATTACAAAACGATTTTGTATGAAAAAAATAAAAATGTAATGCCGTCGCCTTCGGATCATTCGGATTCAATAAATTAAATTAAAATCGGATCTCGGGGACAATAATTAGGAAAAAAAACAGACATATAATTAGACAAAGTTTATTTATAACCAAAGTTGGTCATTACATTATTGGACGGTCTGTTCTTTAATGTACAATTATTATGGAAGATATTATTAATTTCAAAGCGTATTAAAATTACCAATAGCAAAATAAAACAAACATAAATCATTAAAATTTATATTGAAACTATTAGTGAGAAGCGAATTAAAATACGTAAATATATGACTAAAGTTATATTTATATAAGTAGTCTGGTAAACAAATTGTATCACTAACAAAAGACAGAAAATCCAAAAACTTCACGTTTGTTAACGAAGCTACAATTTTCAAATTCACCGCCTTTTTTATTGATTAAAGTTAATTACCAGACTATACTTAATTTTCATGTAATTTCCATTCTACCCTCATTAAAAAATAATAATTATAATCTAGTTATGTACGCGTTAATGACAGCTGGTAACGTTACGATAGGCAATGGCACTTATTAATATGTAAAATATAAAATGAACGCTATTGTTATAGCACCATAGTGTTAAGATAATATCTAAATGTTATAACATTTATTATTTTTAAGTGTAGGTACCAGTACTTGATAAAAGTAAATCAATCGTCAGTAGAATCTAGAAAAAAGGTAAACAAGCCTAAAAACTTGCATTATTCCATAATCACGCATTTTTAGAACACAGTCTTGTTTGTACATAACCTTAAGTTCATATACTTTTTTATTCAAAATTATTGATATTTATTAGTATTAACATAAAAATATATCAACGAACGTGAACGTTTCACGATACGTGTCAAGACGTCAAATGTTATGGAAAATCAGCCATATTTGTTTACATTGTTTTAAGATTCTACTGACGGTTGGTATAGAAGACTTTCACATTGCTAATAATACATTTTGCCATTTTTACAATAATCTGACAATGACAAACCTTTCGCAGGAACCCATTACTATTTACAATGTAAAATTTACAATTTTATTATCTGGGCGTTGTTAACTACTGGTACAATACGTTATATACCTCGGCAGATAATTCACTTTTAATGGCTGCTGTACGACACACATTGGGTCAATGTAGGCCAATGTAAAGGATGCTGTTATGCGTGAGAGAAGCAAAGCAATCTACAGATCCCGCTCCCTCGCATAGTTGTGTCCCTTAGATGCGCTTGGCATTCCACGAGAATGTCGCTTACGTAACGCGATAGTTTTAGTACTTCTAAAAATGATAGGAACCCGAGTTCTAGTGTGGTAATATTTCGGGACTTAACTTACACGTTCACACAGTTTTTTCTAACTTTGAGCATTTATTTAACGTAGCTGCCATAGATAGTATAATCGTCATGTAAGCGACATTCTTGTGGAATGCCCCAGGCTCACATTGTGCCAATATGTAGAGCGACATAAGCCATAATGTGGCTTGGCAAAATAATTTGTCAGTAAAATCCGCGCGAATTTTAAAATATCTTTGACCAGTCAATACTTCGCGCCTATATTTTTAAAGTTCCGTTGTTTTCTACTGACAAAATATTTTGCCAGACGATCAATTGCGATGCCTGCTAGTTCAATACGTATATTTTTGGTAAGAAAATGCATTGAACTTCGTGAATTAATTTCTTAACTGTCGAGGTACGTGAATGTTAGAAAGCGTTAGCGAACCCTAGTGGTCTCCTGTTTCTTTTTATTTGAAAGCTTAAACCAGCCAGCTTTTTTCTCGTCCTTCGGCATCGAGATCGACCTCGAAACTCTGTCTCTGTTCAACACCTCACTGGACTGACTTCTCTGTCCGCTGTCTTTCCTCTCTGGTTTCCTATGGAGCGTTGTGCTAGAATTCGTGAGTCGATTATTGATCGGCCGCCTAGTCAATGTGGATTGGCTATACGATTTGTTCTTCTGTAAGGTAGCTGGTCGGTTTTCTGTTTTAGCTTTTGATTTCGGTCGTTGGGCGTAGTGGAGATCGTGATGGTCGGTAGGATGGCGAGGAGTCCAGGGGGCGAAGAGTGAGAAACTCTTGGTGGTACTCCTGACTTGGAGAGTTGAGGAGTTGACTGAGGATACGTCATCTCGGGAGCGGTTGCGAGTCACACGCCCTGGGTCCGGGATGGCGCCCACTGAAACATTATCACTCATTATTTGATTGGCAATTCGATGTAACTACTCACTGTGACTAGTGAGGCAAAATATTTCAGAGAGAAGATTCGGTTCAGTAAGATCGCGAGATGGTCTGTGGATTCAGTAGAAGTGTTAAAACACCGAACTAGGAACTCAGTTTCAAAAAGAAGAGGCTTTGGCTCAATAATGACTAATGAGATGCCCAAGTAACTGATATGAGTTTTTAACAAGAGTCAAAAATGTTGATTTTGACCCAAATTAGTGGCTAGATCTAAAATAACCATTATTGATGATATCCATTCTTCTTCATTATTTAATTGCAGATTTGAATTTTATGGTGCAACTCTACGTTAAGATTTTTTTATGCAATAACTTCTGATCCACCCTGGCTTCGCACGAGCACAGTACTGATACGAAAACCTTCTTCTTTATTCATAATACATATTTATTAAAAAACAGCATCAAAATCCGTTGCGTAGTTTTAAAGATGTAACTACACTTAGGGACATACTCGTACAGTGCATCGGGAAGAGACTTTTTAGTACAGATGGTGGCTTTTTTAGGCTCTAGTGCGAGAAGTGTGTCATTTTACGTCGGGTTCAAAACTTCGGAGGGCCATCTGCACTAAAACGTCGTACGAGACACGTGAAAAAACGACTCGCTTGTGTCGTAATGTACTATTGTTTTATGTTCAGATTTTGAAGGCCTGCTACACCATCTCCGAATAAATCAACTACATCTCTCAGATATTTATCTAACATTTTGTTAACTGTCTTCTTCTGTTGCTTGGGGAAAAAGGATAGAGATATTTATTCGTGGATTATTACGAAACAGAATTGAATATTCTTCTCTGAATTTGAACGTACCAGTGGTGGCATGTAGGTAGACGACGCTGCGCTGCGATTGGTGGCTGGAGTCGCCCTCGGTACTGCTCTCGCCGGAGTGCGCAGGAGTGCGGCGGCGGTACCTGTGCAACAAAATAACCATATAAAAAAAAAATCGTCTTCAAATGATTTCTCCAAGATCTCATAATCAGACTCCGACTTGATGACAAGGAGACCATCTCCGGGTTATACTCATTCGATTAAAAAATAATTTGACGATTCATGTTCCCGGTTCTCAGAGATATCGAGTAACATATACTTACCTATGTATGTACCAAAAAAACGGTCAAATTGATATGATAACATCCTATTTAGAAGTCGGTTAAAAATACCAATGATAGGGAGTTGTGTGCTTTTGCTTATGTTTCAGTATTTTTAGTTTTGCCGCTACTGCTAAACAATAGGAATGATGACTGTAGTTAAAATAAATTATTTAACATTATGCACGACATAATACACGAAGAAATTATTACTAAGATGTAGATTGCAGTATTTTTTGTACAGATATATTTAATAAATCGAAAAGAACTTAAAAGAGTTGGTAATTTGCCAGTAGTCAAACGTGACGTCACTTTTGAGTGTTTCATATAAAATTCCATAGTGGTGATCGTTTTGACAGTTCGGAAAAGATGCTGATTTGACTTGCCAGTCATCATGCCTATTTCAAACGTAATTCAGCCTTTTATCAACCACAAACTTACTTGTAATCCCTGTTGAGATCCTGCTTGCTACTCCTCAACTCTGAGGAGCTGCCACGCTCCCTCCTCCCGTTCCTCAGCGTCTTCGAGCTGCTATGACTCCTCGACCTGTCATACGGGCTGATTGGAGGCTTCAACCTCTGACTATCCTCAGACTGAATCTCCGAGATATTATGAAGATTCCTCTTATAATACTTCTTGTCGCTTTTATCCAAATTTGACAAGGAATAGCTTTTGTTTAATTCAGCATGGTCCACCTCGTCAAGACCGGAGGTGGAATTGGAAACGGTCTTTCTAAGGGTGCCGTGGGGTTTGATGGGGGTGTGTTTGGCGTCAGATTCGGCGTCAGTGTCCCCGAAGAAGCGGAGGTTCTTGGCAGGGGAATTGAGCTTGGGTTTGTAGGCCCTGTCTGGAGGGGTGACGTCTTTCTCCGTCTGGAAATAGTAGTGAATGTGTCAGATATCAATGGTAGCCAAAAATATTTTGTTACTGGCTCTACATGGTTTGCTGTTAATTGCAACATGTAAGGAACAGTTATAATTATATATATCTCTATGTAGTTTCTTGTGTGTAAATTCAATAGGTTCATCATTTACTTCATAATGTAAATAACAGTTAGAATTATGTATATCTCTATATAGTTTCTTGGGTGTTAATTGAATAGGTTCATCATTTACTTCGTAATGTAAATGACAGTTAGAATTATGTATAGGTATCTCTATGTAGTTTCCTGTGTGTAAATTCAATCGGTTCATCATTTACTTCATAATGGCGATAGGTACATATATTCATTTTCGATATTCATGCGATTCAGTCAGCAATACCGAATTAATCATCGTTTTTTACAAAAAAATGTGAATACTGATTCCTGTTTTGAAATCCGGTTAGTTTTAGAACCATTATTGGTGCTATCAAGTAGGTATACAGTCGTATATCAATATCAACAAGTATCAAGTGGACAGATTTTACCGGGAACATTCAAAATTGTCATTAAAAACAACTATCTCTGTCAGTCCAAGAACGCAATTGGACTGACAAAAACAGTTCGCTCGAATTTTCTATTCAGTCCCCTTAGGCTTGTACTTCCTAGGTCACCTTATGCCCTTAGGTTAAAGTCCCCCTATGCCCTAGGCCCAGCTCGGCGGGGGTGAGCTGTTTTCAAACGTGATACATGTAATTTAGTATAAAAACAGCTCAACCCGCCGAGAATTGCTTATTATGACCTTAGGTTAAAGTCACACTCCCATTTTCAGTTGGGTTCAGCAGTGTTATTCACTAAGGAAACCGCCTTGCTAACAGCGCTGCGGCAGCGTCGAGCCTAAAAATGGTATTCACTAATGCACTTTAAACGACACTAGCGCTCGGCGACGAATGCGGCGTGAGCTGGAACTACACTGCGTCGAGAGTTACCGCCTACAGTTCGACGACGAGCTGTTCTACGTTAGTGAATACCGTTTTTCGCAGCGCTGCGCTCTACGTCGAAGTAAAGGCTGTCTCATCGTCGAGCTCGTTGACGAACGCAGCGTCGAATGTGTGAATAAGAGAATAGCATAGCAGGCCTCCTTGTACGTAGGTTAATGATTAATGGAGACAGGAGCTTACCTTAACATTTTTCTTCTTCCTGGACAGTCGGTCGAGACTCTTGAACCAGCCCTGCGTGCGCGGCGGCGACGGCGTCGGGCTGGGCGTGGCTAGGCGTCGCCGCTCGCGGTAGCGTTGCGCCTGCGCAAGGGAAGGAAAGGCTATAATGGTTTCTGTCATATGAAGTACCCGCATTAAAATACGAGAACGCGGGATGCTTAGCCAAGTTGCCAATTGCTAGCGCTTAATCGTCAATCGCAGCTAGTTGTCTTTGTCGCTCTATGAAAGAGTGACAGAGAGGTAAAACTACGATACGCTACGAAGCGCTAGCGCTTGGCAACTTGGCTAAGCATCCTGTAATCGTACCATGAAATGCGCTGGTGTTATTAAGGCGTGTTTACTCTCTATCCGGCACGCTCGCCAATACGCAAGTACGAGGAGGATGGATAGACAGTAAAAACGCGTTAATACCGTAGCGACAGCTCATGGTAGGGCTACTGAGCTGCCTCCGCGTTATTAACACGGTCTGACACAACCTGAAACTAGTAACAACAAAGCACAAAACAAATATAGGAAAAAACTTCATTGCAAACAGAATAAGCTTGGAACAAATTACCCTCTGAAATTGTGAACTCTACCAGTGTTAATCAGTTCAAAAATAGATTTGATAAACTATCCAACCAGTGAAATCGTGTTATGTGAACCATGATTTAGACGTACCAGCTTTAGCTGCCTGTCTAAAATAAAATAATAATAATTTTGATTCGGCTCGCTTGCACCAATAAGCGAGTACGAACGGTATGACTAATGTGGCGGCAGCTCATAATAAACACCGGAGCCTCAATGACCTATGCTACGAACTACATCATATCAGCCGAAAGACGTCCAATACTGCATAGGCCTCCCCCAAAAATTGCCACAATCACCGGTCCTGCGCCACCCGCATCCAGCGGACTCCTAGACTACCCAAGCGCCTGTCGGTACGTGGCCGCCACTCGAAAACCTTTCCGCCCCAACGGCCAAATTTCTAAGTGTAATGTGCCCAATACTTCGTAAAAGAGGTCATTTGAGCAGCATTCGGGAAGCTACAATCACAAGACTTTGTTAAATGACTTTGGGACATATTACGTGTCACTATTTGTCTTACTCGTTCTAGCAAACCAACAAAAAATTAAAAAAAACACATATTTACAACCAGACCACAGGAAAAACCAACGTAATACGAAAGAATTATTAATGTACCTACGATTATTATAATATAATTTTCTATTACTATAAAATCTTTAATATTTAAGATTAGTAAGTAGGTAATTAGTTAAGTATGTAGCAAATATTGTATGGTATTTAAAAATAATGATAGATGTTTTAATAGATATAAAAAAACACACACAATTATAATAAAAACAAAACCAAAATCACAAAATACCATAATACCAATCTAAACTTAACTTAAGAACCTTAAAGCTAAAACAATTTAAATTTTAAACACCAATCAGTCAAACATTCCCCGTGCAAAGGTGCCTAACAAACTAGCAGCATTTCCGCGCTGCAATGCATATTGTATAGGTATGTAAATACCTAATTTATTATATTTATGAAATAAACAGATTTTTTTTTAGCTATGACTTATGCAAAAGGGGCTTAGCAACAGGCCAGTTTGAAACGCGATATCAACTGATATTTGGAGCCTATCGTGTTACAGCGGGTAGCTGGCAGGTTACTCATACTCATATTTCATTACGGCTAGAGCATACTAAGTGCTTTGATGTTGTTGTTTAACGCTTTCGGTGACTGTACGTCGACAGGCGGGGTGCTTTTGTATGTAGTGTGTGGGGATTGGGGCGCGAAAGTGTACCGAGATCTCGGTCTCGGTCTCGGCATTCTCGGCCAAAAATCGAGCCGAGATATCCCTCTCGGCTCTCGGCCAAAAATGGCCGGGACTCTCGGCCGTGGCCGAGTTTACCGGTTTGTGGGGTACCTACATATTTTTTTTTTCAAAAAAAGAAATATCTAAAGAAAATTGCTGTGTTCAGTTCGACGTTGGACTAACTATAGGTATTTGCTAGGGATTTTTTATGTAATTTATAAGTTTTTTATCCTTTCTACCAAGTCTCGGTCTCGGTCTCGGTCTCGGCCGAGAATCAAATTTATTCTCGGTCTCGGTCTAAAATATGGGTCTCGGTCGGACCTTACAAAAGAGCATTCGCTATTCTATCCCCCCACTCTACGAAATTCGATCGTTACACAAAACGTAATTGGTTGATTTCGTAGAGCGGGGGATAGAACAGCGAATGCTCTTTTGGTCTGAATGCACCTTTAAGCAGAGCACGGGGCCGGAACCGTTATTTTCTCCATACAAAAAGAACGATTCTTTTTTTTTCTTCGGTATATAAATTGTAAGTTAATGGAGTAAATTAAAAATATTATATTGTAAATTACATAAAATATTGAGTAGTACATAAAGAGTATAATAGTATTTTATGCAATAGTGGTATTATAAGGGGTCTAAAAATGCGAGCGGCGTGGGTTGCGGTACGAGCCCGAAGGGCGAGTATCGCAATTGAAGACGTCGCGAGCATTTTTTGAACTAATAATACAACGTTGCATACTATACTTTTTCTACGACTAAGTGGCATAGCATACACAGAACAAATAAAATATCATACATTACTAAACGCCACACATCTATTCCAGTTGTCACCAATTAACACCTAGGTAGTATGTATATAAACAAACTAAAATAATATTGTTAGCTCATACATACCTGCACTCCCAAAAGGAGCAGGCAGAACATTAGAAATTAATAATAATAATGAAACAAATCACATTTTTTAGGCACTGCACATTGGCACAAACTATATGCGAATCCACTTAAATCAAACCTAGGTATACAGAACTGGGGGCCGTCCACGAACTTCGAAATTCGCAAAAGTCGAGCATCCGTTTCTGTCACTCTAATAATAATCTTGTTGAAGTGACAGAGACAAATGATCGAAACTCAATTTCGAAGTTCGTGATAGGACTTTCAACTGCTAGCGGAAAGCGGGAAGGTTTTTTTTTAATGCAGCTGTCATTGTCTATGAATATGTTTGCTTTTAAAACCGCGCTTAGTTGCCAGAGGTAAAAATAAGTTATTTTGCATAATATGAAGTTTGTAATTGGTACAAAAATATATTATATCACATTAATAATTTAAAAAACAAAACCTTTATTTTAAAATTCTATTTTAACCTTAAATTATTTTAATTTATAATTATGGTAATACATAATCTGGTACTAATGTTGGTAGCAGTGTAAAATTTGGAAGATTGGAACAAATTCAATATGGCGTCTATCATAGGTGTGATGTGGCAGTCTGTGGTAGCACGCAGTGCGTTTTTGAGTCTGTTCGGAAAGTGACGACCTCTGGCAGCGAGAGACGCCCATATATCTCGCGTGCCTTCTCTTATCGAACAACGCTGCGACATTACGATACCGGCTGAGAGTGCGTTTTTGAGAAATAGACTATAGACTTTTGACAGATGTAATTATGTATATCTTTACAATAGTGTGCGTAGCTATGTAACTAGCAAAAAAAAGGTCAGGAGTAGAAAAAACATTTAAAAATATTGGGCCATTTCGAGGTTTTTGTAAAATACCGGTTCCGCTCCCTGAAGCAGAGTAAACTAGAGCAGGATCGGAACCGGTATTTTAGAAAAACCTCGAAATAGACCACTATTTTAAAATGTTTTCTACTCTCTACATAAAGAGTACTCTATATTATATGTAATTGTATTTTTAAATTACTTCATTAACTTAGAATATTTCCCGAAGAAAGGATATTTCCTTTTTTTTATGGAGAAAATACCGGTTTCCGGTCCCTGGACTAGAGTCTGGTACAGCAGTTTAATTGTAGTTTTTCTAAAACTCTTCAGTTTAAGCGACATGCCATCTACATAGAACCCCTGCCAGCAAACCGAAAAGTTGCAAAAAAGGGTCTGCCAGTCAACTCCATTTTGTTTCTGTCCCGCAGCGGGATACCGCCACGCTAAGGGCTAATCAGGAAAATACAAACACCTGAGAATTTAAACGATTTAAAAAAGCTTACTAAGGCGCGATCTCGCCAAGCTTTTATTTGAAGTATAAGGCACTGGTCTCAGCTCGAGCTACTGAGATATGAACTATCGGCTATAAACACGAATAAAAAATTCGCACTCCCGTGTAAATAAAAGAGACACGGCGATACTCGCTTAGCTATCAGCAGTGATATTCACTAAGGAAACCACCTTGCTGTCAGCGCTGTGTCAGCGCTGCGGCAGCGTCGAGCCTAAAAATGGTATTCACTAATGTACTTTAAACGACACTAGTGCTCGGCGACGAATGCGGCGTGAGCTGGAACTACACTGCGTCGAGAGTTTGACGTTTAATGTACGAACTTCGTATTCTCTAACGAAAAACAGCGACGAACTCGCCCACAACCTCGCTCACAGCCTCGATTCCTAATGTCAAATAAAACAGCTAGGATTTTAGACAAGGCTGTCTCGACGTCGAGCTCGTTGACGAACGCAGCGTCGAATGTGTAAATAAGAGAATAGCATAGCTGCTATATGACCGCCGGGCGAGTATCGCAGTGTCTCTTGTTTTTAGACGAGAGGGCGTATCTTTTGTTCGTGTTTATAGCTCATAGATCATAGCTTAGTAGCTCGCGGTGAGACCAGTGCCAATTATTTTCTTCATTGGGGAAAAAAACAGACATAGCCCAGATATAGGTACAGCAATAGGCATAATGATGAGTACAGTCTAAATTCATTGACAATTCCCACCAGGATTTCGTACAATATGTCATGGTGGCCTAGTGCTTATTTTCAGATAATAATGTCAAATATTACTATCCGAGAATAAGCGTTATTCTCGGAATAAAAGTTTCGTGAATCGAGCCTATGTCGTCATTTACATTCTTGGTTAAAAAATAAAAATCAAATAAAGTTCCATTTTATAAGGTTTGCTTTAATTTTTACCGAAATTAAAAAAGGAGAAAGTTGTCAATTCGATTGTTTTTTTTTGTATGTATTTTACTAGTCTCCGAGAACCGTAAATCGATTTTCAGTTTTTTAAAATCTAAAGTTTATAACCCCAAATTGGTCCCGTTGGCACCAAGACGGATATTTTTTATTGGTGATTTTAACACATTTTTTAATGCTCAAATCCATGCTTATGGTAGGACCTCGTGCAGGGTCCGCCCGGATAGCTACCACCGTCTTACCCGTCAACCTGCCGCTAAATAGCAGTGTTTGAATTGAACTGCTGTGTTTCGGTTTGGGGGTCAGATAGCCGGTGTAATTACTGGCATAGAGGCAATCCATCTAAGTCCTCAGGGTAGGCAGCGCATAGGCGATTTTTCGGTCACTATGTCCATGGGCCTCAGTTCCTGCTTTCCATCAGGTGGGCTGAGAGCTCAGTTGTCTACCTTCGTCACATAAAAAAAAATCCATACCCAATTGTAACGGCAACGAAGCGGAAACTGACCAATGGAAAATCGGATAAAAAACTCGTGTAGTTATTAAAGACTGCCTCTAATAATTCTCTGTCGCTTTATGTATACTATAGGCTTTATTTTTAGGTTATTGAGAGCCGGTGACGCGAGGTCGTTGACCTGTCGGCAAATATTATAAATCATATTGGGGATGCGCAGTAGTAGCGGTCCGCTTTGTTTAGACGTCGATCATTGTACTTACATAGATAGATAAAGATCTACGTTTTGTTATGCGGGTTATTAGTACACCAAACGAAGGAATCTCAGAGGAAAAAACTCGTGTATAAGCGAATTTTGGCATAGTTGTAGGGAATGGTGTTTTAAACCACATACTAAAAGTACTGGTGGTTAGGGGTGGAGCTAAGGGGGGGAGGGGGGTGTAAAGGTCCTTATTTTTAATTTTTCGTAAATAACTCGTAAACCGTGGCTTATAGCAAAAAATGTTCTAGTACATAAGTAATCTACATAAAATTCTCTACAAAAAAGACATACGCATGTTTCCTCTGGGATCACTGTGTCATGAGATAAGAAAGCAAGAAGATAGACAATAAAGAAATAAACACGTTTGTTTAAGTAGGTATAGCACATACAGGATGCTCGCGAGCATTCCAAAAGATTTTAATGTTCAATTCCTGACCATATTTAGAGTCTTTAATGTTATGTAAAATTTCCTGGATTCGGCTTGGTTTCAGAGATAATCAACCTTTTTTTCGAAATAAGTTTTTCGACGTAATTCGTCATACAACTTCTTTTTGATTGCAATGCTACCACATTGTGTTTTAATATTACCACACCTTTTGCCTGGCAATCAAAAAATGGGAAAAGACTTGACGAAATAACCTGTCCCAAATAAAAATTTTAAATAAATAATTATAACAGATTGTTGTTATGATAAAAAGTACTGGAAATGTAAAAAAGTATTCAAAAAGTGTAAAAAAGAGCGAAAAAAAAATTTTTTTTTGGTGGTATTTGACATTAGGTGTCATAATCATTTTTGTTTATTTTGATATCTAGAATGCATACTTCAAATCTTTTGGAATGATCGCGCCCGGGCGCGCCCTGTATACTTATTTGTAAAAATAAAATTCCTAATTATCTTCTAAATCTAAAATATTCTTATAATCATCGTCAAAAGATTTTAGCTATGCATTCTAGACATCAAAACAAACAAAAAATATTATGAGACCTAATGTGAAATACCACCAAAAAAAAAATTTTTTTTTCTCTGTTTTTTACACTTTTTGGATATATTTTTACATTTCCAGTACTTTTTATCATAACAACAATCTGTTAAAATTATTTATTTAAAATTTTTTTTTGGGACAGATTATTTCGTCAAGTCTATTCCCATTTTTTGATTGCCAGGCAAAAGGTGTGGTAATATTAAAACACATTGTTGTAGCATTGCAATAAAAAAGAAGTTGTATGACGAATTACGTCGAAAAACTTATTTCGAAAAAAAGGTTGATTATCTCTGAAACCAAGCCGAATCCAGGAAATTTTACGTAACATTAAAGACTCTAAATATGGTCAGGAATTGAACATTAAAATCTTTTGGAATGCTCGCGAGCATCCTGTATGTGCTATACCTACTTAAACAAACGTGTTTATTTCTTTATTGTCTATCTTCTTGCTTTCTTATCTCATGACACAGTGATCCCAGAGGAAACATGCGTATGTCTTTTTTGTAGAGAATTTTATGTAGATTACTTATGTACTAGAACATTTTTTGCTATAAGCCACGGTTTACGAGTTATTTACGAAAAATTAAAAATAAGGACCTTTACACCCCCCTCCCCCCCTTAGCTCCACCCCTAACCACCAGTACTTTTAGTATGTGGTTTAAAACACCATTTCCTACAACTATGCCAAAATTCGCTTATACACGAGTTATTTCCCCCGAGAGGCAGCTTTTGGTCTTCGTTAGGTGGGCTATATCTTCGCTACGGTTTGTTGGTTTCGCAGGTAATAAGACAAATTGTATTCGCCTATGATTAATTGTGTCTGAATCTGAACCACAGATTCAAAATTATTGTTATGAAGATTCGGCCGCGATAATATTACGATAGGGAATACGGCTCAGTTAAATTAATAACTTAGTTCTATTTTATTCCTTAGTAATATTATCAAAAATAACAGACACTTACGAGTATGTTCAGTGAAGCAATAAAAAAATGTAAATAAAAAAATGCGCGTCAAAAAGAAATATTATTGAGTGTAATAATTACCTATTTCAAAGTTTTCAAGCACTCTTTCATAACAAAATATTTTATGAAAAGGTACCTATCTAACTACAGAAAATTATGAAATTCTTGAATATTCGAGTAGTTTCTTTGGTAACATCGTAATTGAAAACTAGTGTTACAGAGTTTGAAACTTTCAAACGAAACCCTTCGAAGTAATATAGAAGCAAACAATACATGTTTTTGCTGCGGCATTACCTCGCCACCACGTACGGTATACAATTACAGATAAAAAATAAAAAGATAATAAACAACTCTTCGGACGCAAAAAGCGTTTTTGGCAACTTAAGGGTGTGGCTGAAATGCAGCGAGTGTGGTGACATAAACACTATCGATCAAAGATGACGATTATGTAATTTATGTAATATTGTGTAATAATATTTAAGCCTTTCCAAGTCCCACTGCTGGGCACATGCTTCCTCTCATATATCAAAGGAAATGGGCTAAAGTCCCACGCTAGCCCCAAGCGAGTTGAGAACGTCATATTCATATCATATATACACATTCGATTTTCTTCGCGGATGTATGTAGTTCCAGTTACGCGTTCCTCACGATATTTTCCTGCACCGATATTTAAATTAACTATACAATTAATTTTATTTCCTTCAAACGATCAAATGACAGTAGCTCGCTGCCTTTTCGCGGTAACCCGTCTCTTCATTGTATTAATAGTTTTAAATTGATTAAAAAGAGATGGGTAACTACAATAAGGTTGCGAGTTGGTATCGTGCATAATATGTTCATCATCATCATCAACATATCAGCCGAAAGACGTCGACAGCTGAACATAGGCCTCCCCCAAAGATTGCCACAATGACCGGTCCTGCGCCACCCGCATCCAGCGGACTCCTGCGATCTTCATCACGTCATCAGTCCACCTTGTGAGGGGCTACGCCTTCCGGTACGTGGCCACCACTCAAGAACCTTCCCGCCCCAACGGCCATCGGTTCTACGCGCAATGTGCCCCGCCCACCAGCCAGTGTTAACAAGGTCAAAATGTTACCCCCTTAGGTATTCATAAACGTCTCCTAACTTAACAAACCGCTAAGTATTCTTTGTCCCTTTCGGTCTTACCAATATGTCTATAAGAGCGAAAGGGACAGTAATTTAATAGCGGCTTGCTAAGCTAGGAGCAGAGTTGGGCAAAAAGTAATATGATTACTTCTATAAATTACATTTGAAAAAATCTTGAGGATCTTTTAAAATCTGAAGGAGTAATCATATTACTTTTTGCCCAACTCTGGCTAGGAGGTACGTTTATGAATAACGGGCCTGGTTTATTTTGCTCGGCTCGCTGCTGCCAAGGCGTGTCCTTATCCAAGGTGGATTTTAGCGGGTATCATCATAGGCACTACCAGACTCAGAAGTAAATTGATATTGCATACAATAATGCGTCTACATAGGTATTTAATTACCAGGCCGTTAGGCAGATGGATACCACTACGTCCACTACACAGAGTACAGTCAAGGGCATTAATATATATACACTTCTCGATACTGATCCCTTACAAATGTGTCTATATATTAATGCACACGACTGTAGCTTTGTCGCTTGCAGGGGGTGCCAACTTAAGGGGTTTTATCCCTAAATATAAGGGGTAAATGACGACCATCGGGTTTTTACGGAATTAAAATGTTTAGAAATGTTTAGTTTGTTACTTCTATCTATGGAAGAATGTTTACGAAAATCAAAAAGTCAGAAAAACTTTGTCACTGGAACAATGTTATGCCTTCTTTTGAGTGTCGTAGTGACAAAATATGGATGAATTGATTCGTTAAAAACATTTTTTTTAATTAAGTTTTTTTCAAAAAAAATATCTTAGTTTTAGGGGGATTTGAGCTTTAAATTAGGGTGAAATAAAATTTGGAGTCGGTAACCCTGGTCGCTTGTAGAGTCATTCTTCCGAAAATGTGCAAAAGACGAGTTTTGCTTTGGAATCTTGGACTCTTAATTTGACTCACTTCCTGGGGGGTTACCATGATGTAGCACATTCAGTTTAGGTTCAGAGAAAGGGACAGAGATATACGACTCGTATAACCTTGTCCCTTTCTCTCAACCTAAACTGAACCAACCCTGGTCTCGTTGGCACCAAGTCGGGATCTGTTGATGGGATCTTGGAAAAATTGGTTTAGAACCAACTATTTCCTTGAAGTTGGTTTTGACAAATCGTATTTTATTTCAGTGGCATAGAACACTATGTGCCAAAAGATGTTTTACCGAAATAGTTGGTTCTGCCTTTAAGCCGGCGGTATGTTACCCGATATCTCCGAAAACCGATTTTTGTTTTTTTTTTATTGTGATCGAACGTGTATGACCCAGTTGCACCAAGTTGGGGTCTGATGATGGGACCTTGGAGAAATCGAGGGATCTCTTCAAATGTTATATGTACATGTATGGCATTTTTAGTAATTTTCATTAATTTACAAGAATTTACATTTAGAATGTAGGATTTTATGATAGGAAACCAATGTGAAAACCACAGATGATAGGATCTTGGAGAAATCGGTTGAAGTTGGTTGTTTTTAAATTTATAATTTGGTTATTATACTTTGTACATTTCTATTTCATTTCATGTAGGCAGGTATACAATGACAGCATATCTATTTCTAGCGCATTTTGTTGACCGTCTGAGACGTTGCTTCATATGGTGAGACTGCTTGCGACGGCCTATGTTTGGTTATCTATGCAAATCAGATATGTATATAACTACCTGGAGTACCAGCTTAGCATACAACATATGGAGATATCTATACATCATCAGCTCTGGTCGCTTGTAGTGTCATCATCAGCCTATGATAGTCCACTGCTCGACGTAGGCCTCTCCTATTAACTATGCGCATAGACGCATTAGGAGGTAAATGCCCATAATCACCACGCTGGGCAAGCGGATTGCCGATCGCAGTAATGTGCCCGCTATAATGACGCTGCTGCCCATCATCAATCTTTTATCAAACAATGGTCAGTGACACTTCAATCCTTTAGTCGTCTCTTACGACACCCGCAGCAGGAGTTGGGGTGGTGACAAATGTATTCTTACTGCCGTTACCACACGGCCACTTGTAGAGTCATTCTTCCGAAAATGAGCAAAAGACGAGTTTGGGTCAAACTCAAAATCATGTTATGAATCTTTCCAGTGGACATTTTAAAAGTTAAGGGCTATGAGAGTTAATTTTCTTATTAAACCCTTATTGTCATTTAAAAGCACTCCTTTCCTATTGAATTGTATGATAAAAATCACGACTACACTCCTACCAGTTGCTTACTATTGGCCACAGGAAAGAGGGGCTCTACAGTTCAGCTGAACACGCACTTTTTCTGTATTAACTATGCGTATGGACTGGACGCATTAGGAGGACCTATACATGTCTCGTATTAATTACATACATTGGACGATGATGACTGACCCTATTAGTCCACTGCTGGACAGTGGCCTCTCCATAGCCTATGGACGCATTAATCGCCACGCTGGGCAAGCGGGTTGGCGATTGCAGTGGTTTGTTCACTATGATGATGCTGCTGCCCATCATCAATCTTCTATCAATAAATATTCTATAAGTGTCATTGACACTTAAATCTCATAGCCGGCTCTTACCAGATTAGGTAGCCACAGAAACTCTTACCATATGAAACGATATAACCCTAACCATGTCACATTTGGGCTAATTAGACTAATCTTAATGAGCACTAAATGAAATGACTAAAGAAAGAACAGTTCGTTATAAAAGTGTGTATTAAAAAATTAAATATTTTACATACATTTTTTTCTAACTTGTGATCTCTTGAATCTCACCCTCCGAATTGTCTTAAGCCCAAGGGTTTAAATTAAATTCGTCAGCCTCCGTAGCCTAGTTGGTAGTGACCCTGCCTACGAAGCTGGAGGTTCCGGGTTCGAATCCCGGCGAGGGCATAATTTGTGTATTTATTTATCACAAATATTTGTTCCTTGGTCATGGCTGTCTATGCATATAAGTATCTATGATATCACAAGCCTTAATTGAACTTACCGTGGGACTAGGACGGTTTGTGTAAGATGTCTCATGATATTTTTTTATTATTTTCATGATATTTATTAAATTTGTTTCTAACTTGTGATCTCTTGAATCTCACGCTCCGAATTGTCTTAAACCCAAGGGTTTAAATTAAATACAGCAAAACACTGTCCAAACAAGTCGTCAAAATGTTCTGAATGAACCAGCTATGCGATTTTAGTTCTTATTTCTGTAATTATAAGCGTGGAAGACGAGGGCTTGAGCGACAAGGTCAATGGCCATATGGTGAGTTGTCAGTTGACCTTTCTTGTATTTGTGTCGCACTGCATGTCCTTTATCATTCCTTTATTTGTATACACATTAAAGTGTAATCTTGTAAATAGAGACTTTATGTAAGGTTGAATTAAAATTATTTACTAGTGCACGATACTGTACTAGTAAGACACAGCCATAAACCCTTCCCATGTCAAAGTAGTCAATTAGGTAGAGCTCACTAATTGTGGCAGTGGCCCATTACAGTCTGGCAAAAAAGAGTAGAAATTAAAAAGTGGCAACATTGTAATGTCGTTCCGTTTTCTCATGCATATTGATTTGAAAAGGACGACACTACGATGTTGCTACTTTTTAATTTCTACTCTTTTTTGCCAGACTGTATGTGGAATTCGACATCTGACGTGTAAGCGATGTTAATGAAAATGAAAAATATTTTTCTCAAACATGCAATGAATATTGTCTTTACGTTCCTTGAAATAGACTCGGAAGTATCGCTTTTAGGGCGCAGTAACTCACTGGGATGGAAATGGAATTTCATAACACTTTTCAGGCCTAGGTTTTCCCGATGGACTACAGTATGGGGTTCTTCAAAAGAGGAGTGTACAAACTGTACAAGTTCTTATTGGGTCGGCAACGCGCATGTGACACCCCTGGGGTTGTAGGCATCCATAGGCTACGGTGACTGCTTTCCATCAGGCGGGCCGTATGCTTGTTTGCCACCGACGTGGTATAGAAAAAAATAATAAAAAAGTAACTTTTTTTAAATTTTAACAACATTTTCATTATTTTTTTTGTATTTCTTTGTATGTTTGAGAAAAGCACTATACATGAAAGAAAGTCCGTTATATGCGTCTGAGTTGAGTTAGGAGAGTTAGGGGTGAAAGTTGGTAGACGGACTTTCCTGATAGACGGTATTATCCGCACTGACCTTAGTGTTAACGAGCAACCCAAACGACGGCAACCATAGCCACAAGGGTTAAAAAGTTAATCAGGTCCATTCGGGCTATACACTGAAAAAAATGATAAGTTGATTTATCAGATCTTGCGTAATTCTAACCGGAAAGTAAGGTTGAATTCGGTCCTATCATATTTTTTTTATTTTACCAAACTTTGTGTTGGCATTCTACTAAATTAATTTGGTTGATTACACCAGTTTTTTGTTGATTACACCTTGTTTGGTATAATGTGCAATGTTCTTTGTTGATTTAGACCAGAATTCTGGTATCAACTTCAAACTTTTTAGTTTTGTAAATTTGATAGCAAGGATTTGTTACATATATCAAAGTTTCCTCGTAATAATTATAGCCCACCTAAGTCACTTTGGTAATTTTTTTTCAGTGTACTCAGTAATAACTTGGACTTTTTCCTTTTCGCTTCCCTGTAATCAGGTAAAATAACTTCGCACGAGCTGTTTACTAATGCCGTATCGCAGGTGATAAAATCCAAATCGGATAGAATCGCGGAGGCGGGTGAACGACCGCTGACGTCACCGCTTGTTTAGGCCCGCTTGATTGGGTGCGGAGGTCTAGAAATTCTGCCTTCGTTTTAACCCATTATAACCAGCAGTGTTATTCACTAAGGAAACCGCCTTGCTAACAGCTGTATCAGCGCTGCGGCAGCGTCGAGCCTAAAAATGGTATTCACTAATGTACTTCAAACGACACTAGTGGTCGGCACGGCGACGAATGCGGCGTGAGCTGGAACTACACTGCGTCGAGAGTTTGACGTTTAATGTACGAACTTCGTATTCTCTAACGAAAAACAGCGACGAACTCGCCCACAACCTCGCTCACAGCCTCGATTCCTAATGTCAAATAAAACGGCTAGGATTTTAGACAAGGCTGTCTCGACGTCGAGCTCGTTGACGAACGCAGCGTCGAATGTGTAAATAAGAGAATAGCATAGCAGAATTATTTCACGTATCAGAATTGAAAAATATTGTAGAATATTGTTTCTGAGATCAATTTAGGCGCTATGAAGCTTTATCAATTGGCTATTTCTCCAAACATAAGTCGGTGCCACACGGTGGTAGATCACAATGGGTTAAGTGGGTGAATATGAGCGTTTCAACCGCCTAATTTTGGTGGCATCCTTTTTGCCGAAGTTTCTAAAAGTCTCAATGTTATACTTCGTCATTTGTATAAGGTACCGTGCCTTCAAATGACAACATTGCACATTGTAACGTATAGAAACTTTGGCAAAAATGATGCCACCAAAATTTGGCGGTTGAAACGCTCAGATATTCACCCAAGTCAAGTTTAAATGGAAGAAGCTCTTAAATAGTTTAAAATCATTAAAGAACCGATTCATATTTTAACGTCAAACGGGTCTTAATCGCGTAAACTTATGTTTCATTTTATCCTGACGTTTCGGGCATGACGTTACACCCGTGGTCGCAGGCAGAAACGTAAGTTTACGCGATTAAGAAGATTTGTCTTTAAATTATGATTAAAGGACCGATTCATACTTTAACGCCAAATGGGTCTTAGTCGCGTAAACTTACGTTTAATTTTATCCTGACTTTTCGGGCATGATGTTACGAAAATCATTGTCTAGGGTTAAATTCTGATAGAAAACTATCGGGAGTCCTGTTGCCACTTAATATACAAATGAGCTTTTAAGTTTTAGTGCCATAATGTGAGAACGAATATAAATGTAAATTCGTTTCTGTTTCACAAACATGCCTACCACTTAGGAACGTATAGTAATACCTACGTATTATGTTTCACACTTCGTCCCAAAGTTCAATAAACCAGGTATTCGAGTTCGATACAAAAGTCACATTTGAATGACTTTTAACGGCTTCGCATTTTTTCGGTTCACATTCGGGTTTAATCGTAATTTCTCTGGAATCGAGATATCAATTGTAATGACGTTTTTATTACTACCTTTTTATGGATTTTTGTAAGTTATTGCTTGCGATTTCGTAAGGTCCTTGCCACTAAGCCAAAAAGGTTAAGTACCTTATTCGATTAAGTACTCTCATTTATTTTTTATTGGACTGACGAACTCTTTATAATTTGTGAAGGTGGTTTCGCTTGAAAAATACTGTCTTACTAAAACGGTCTTACAAGTTTGTCTTGGAAAATACTGTTTTTTATAAACCGACTTCAAAAAAAGGAGAAGGTTCTCAATTCGACTGTTTTTTTTGTTGTATGTATATGTTACCCGATATCTCCGAGAATCATGAACCGATTTTTTTTTTGTGATCGAACGTGTATAAACCCGAGATTTTGCGGTCTGATGATGGGATCTTGGAGAAATCGAGGGATCTCTTTAAATGTTATAGGTACATGTATGGAGCTTTTGGTAATTTTCATTCATTTACATGAATTTCCATTCAGAAAGTAGGATTTGAGGAAACCAATGATGGAAACAAATCGGGGATCTTGGAGAAATATGTTTAAAATTTTTTTTAAGCAAAATATATCGTTGCTGAGAACGCCAATTCCGTTATGGGCACAATTTCAGAAAATGAAAAATCAATACGTAGAATATCAATTGGATACTTTAACGGACTTTTGTCAAATTTTAAAATTACACATTGTGGTGAAGATGGGTAATTCTTTGTAGATATGTCATCTCTCTCTGCACATCTCTTTATTAAGGTCATCGGGGTCGGTAAACGGAGAACAGAATGAACACACATTGTACACATAACTAAACAATCACTCAAGCACAAATCTACATTCGCTGATTGCAATCAAGCTTTATGTTCTAAAAATATGTCAACGATTTTGACCCTTGTGGCAATGGACATACGTTTTGGATTGGATACATGTTATTGGACGTGTTCGTAATAATGCATGTCACGTTGGCTGGCTTGGTAGTCCAATGATCGATGCGTTGATCGAATCTGAATCATGTATAGTCAGATACATAGATTGTTTTTATACGACGACAATAGCAGTCGACTAACGTAAGTGGTGACTATAACTAGGTTTGGCTGCGTGGTGACGGCAGTAAGGGCTTGTCCATTAATCGCGTCATACGATTTTGGGCTATTTTAGACCCCCCATCCCCCTAGCCAATATGACGTGTATATTTGCGAAGTTTTAAAAATTAGTTTGACATTTGGTTATACCTACTTAAAAAGTGTTTAAAAAAATGCTGTTCAGCAAAGAGTACCAAAAAATTAGGTACACGTTATTTGTCCGATATTTGGTGATTTTTTTTGATCCCCCCCACCCCCCCCTCCCCCTATACAGTATGACGTGATTAATGGACAAGCCCTAAGAATACATTTGTCACCACCCTAACTCTTCTCGTGGGTGTCGTAAGAGTCGAAAAAGGAATATAATACTGTCAAGGTGGATTTAGACCAAACGAGCGAATGGTAATTCTGTCCCCCACTCTACGAAATTCATTCGTTACACAAAACGTGATTCGTCAAAATTCGTTGATTTTGTAGAGTGGGGGATAGAATGAGCATTTGCTCGTTTGGTCTAAATCATGTCTAAATCCACCTTGATACAACTCGTGGACTATATTTTAAATACAAACATATTTTGAAATGAGTGGTAATCGTGAAAGATTACAACAAGAAACTTTATATCGTGGAACATAGTTGTATACGTAATAGTGCTGGAAAGTACGAGTATTAAAGTTTCAAAAATACGGCGCTAATATTTCTAAACTCACGCCGACTGTACCTGCGCCTGCGCAAATGATGGACGACGCTCGCCCTCGACTTCGTCAACACATATGTAATGTAAATGTATGATAACTATTGTTTGTGCGCGGTATGAATTGGCGTGTCTTCATTAGCCACCTTCTGCTGATCGCATAAATATAGGTTGCTGGTGGTAGGACCTCGTGCAGGGCCCGCCCGGATAGCTACCACCGTCTTATGCCCCGGCCGCGACATTGGTCTAAGGCGACCAGCGGCGAGCGAATCCATGAGTTGGCGCGGGATGCCGATATGACAAAAATCACAACTGTGTCACGTTTTTTAGGGATACAAAATAAGACAACGAAAAGAATTTTGACCCATTTAAAAGTTTCGGACATAATAGGTTTGCACACTGTATATCAGTAAATTAGCGATGTTTTCGCGACATTGCCTCACCGCCACATTATGTAACAGTATGCTGGAATTTCAACACTTTGTTATTTAAATCTCTCGTCCTCAATAGATCTTGAGATTTACACGCGCACAGAATATATTTATTTGTCCAGCGTTTATTTTGACGACAAAAACACAAGTCGAGGAAATTGAATGGTTAGCACTTTACGGTTCAAGTTAATTTGGTTGGCTTTATTAGTACTAAGAACGCAAAATGTACGTAAAGTGAGCCATAAACTGCTTAACATTCAATTTCCTCGACCGTACATCATCAGGCTATGATAGTCCACTGCTTGACGTATTAGGCCTCTCCTATTAACTATGTGTACAGACGCATTTGGAGGTAAATCCCCATGATCGCCACGCTGGGCAAGCGGATTGAAGATCGCAGTAATGTGTCCACTATGATGACGCTGCTGCCATCATAGTGGACACAATCTTTTATCAAATAATGGTCAGTGACACTTGCATCCCTTAGTCGACTAAGTGACCCGAAAGGAGTCACTAAATTCGATGATGTAGCAGTCACCTGTGTAAGTTTTAACTATGGTGCCTGCGTGAGTTTAACACTGTTTTACTTTATTAACAGACTTCAAAAAAAGGAGGAGGTTCTCAATTCGACTGATTTTTTTTTGTTGTATGTATGTTAACCCATATCTCCGATTTCCGAATTTTTTTGTGATCGAACGTGTATAACCCCTAAATGGTCCCGTTGGCACCAAGTTGGATGATGATTTTGGAGAAATCGAGGGATATCTTCAAATGTTATAGGTACAATGGTACATGTATGACGCTTTTGGTAATTTTCATTCATTTACATGAATTTGCATTCAGAAAGTTGAATAAAGAATTTGATAATAGGAAACCAATGAAGGAAACCACAGATGATAGGATGTTGGAGAAATCGGTTGAAGATGGTTGTTTTTAATTTTTTTATTTGGTGATTATATCTATCCCGCTTGTACTCGCGTATTGGTATGATATGATGATGATGAGAAGGATTGAAAGTCTGCGTTAAAGTCACGACACTCGCTCATTGTAAAGTAACACATAAAGTTTGTAAAGATCTCCTAGCTCATTCGGTTAAGTACTGAAGGAAGATTTTAAAACATCTTGATAGCTGAGTGATGTTATCTAACATATTTTAGCAACTTTAGCAAGTAATGCATTATGTATGACAGACCTTGACAGGAGCTTACCCATTAGATACATCAACATAATGTCATAATCACACCCACCGAGCTTAGCAATGTCATTCCAATCGCACATGCTAACTTGTGTTGTAGAAAATGGTAAACAAAGAAGAGTTACAGTAGAAAAGGGAACTACTATTTATCAGGGTTTAATTGCATTGTAATTTCAACTCATTTTACAACTTTAAGACCATGCATGAAGAGCGGGCGGTGGCCGTGTGGTGACGGCAATAAGAATATATTTGTCACCACCCCAACTCTTCCCGCGAGTATCGTAGTCGACTAAAGGCCCAGCCACGACATTGGTAGGCGACCGGCGGCGAGCGAATCCATGAGTTGGAGCGGGATGCCGATCGATATGGGTACTCCCTCTCGCACGTATGGTTTTCCGCTAAGCCGGTCGCCTTAGACCAATGTCGTGGACGCGGCATAAGGGATAGTAGACTAACTTTGATAGAAGATTGATGAAGGGCAGCAGCGTCATCAATGTCATCATAGTGGACACATGACTGTGATCGCCAATCCGCATGCCCAGCATAGCAATTATTGGCATATAACTAGATACCTCGTGATACGTCTATACGTATAACTACTTAGTTAATAGGAGAGGCCTACGCCCAGCAGTGGACTGAGATGAAGAGCCTTAATGAAAGCCTTTCTTCCCACGTTCTCTCAAGAGTCAAGCTCCATACGCGTATTTTTGTTTTAGGGAAGCATTTCTCCAGGAGTGGACATCTTTTGGCTGAATTGGTGATGATATAGATGGATGACACATATACTTCTAGGTTCATGGAGCCCAAGCGCACGCAAATTGTTTGCTGAGATCGCGAAACGTCTGGTTGACGTAACTAAAGACCGAAGAGCTGGCGACTTCCTCGCACAACGCCAGCATCCTCGGTACAATGCCACAAGGGCCAGTCTCAGATATAGGTTAGGTTAGTTTGATTTAATTTATAAATAAATAAATAAAATAAATATCTTGGGACATCTTACACAAATCGACCTAGTTCCACGGTAAGCTCAATTAAGGCTTGTGATGTGGGTACCAAGCGACGATATATATAATAGATAGATAAATAAAATACATAAACAGCCATGACCAAGGAACAAATATTTGTGATAAATAAATACACAAATAATGCCCTCGCCAGGATTCGAACCCGGAACCTCCGGCTCCGTAGGCAGGGTCACTAGTCACTACCAACTAGGCTACGGAGGCTGACGAATTGTATTTGTAAATTTATTGATTTTGTAATGGAATGGATTGAGACTAGTAAACGGTCGCCGAACTGAAGATTGAACTCTAAAATAGGGGCGCAAAGTCACTGGTACTAAAGAAAATTACTAGATCTTTGTTAATTTAATGGGAATTTACTTGGAAATGTTTTTTATTTATTTTAAAAAACAATATTCCTAAAGTAATGGTTCTAAGAACAAATAAACCAACAAATATATAGAAAATTACTTTTGCGTATTCATTTTGAAAATTCGTTGGACTCAACAGTGCTGCCATCTCACCAGTGGCAGAAAAAACTCTCATCACGAATCAATATGTCAAAATACTCTGGTCCGAACATTAACTTGCGCAGGCGCAACAATGACACAGTTAGCTTTGCGTCGGTTAGGTAAACGAGGCAGTAGGCGGGTGTAGGCTCACGATGGATTTTTATTAGTTGGTCCTTGCGTAAGTACCATCTATGGAATATTCGTCAATTCAGAGATCCAGCCGTGTTATTCACTAAGGAAACCGCCTTGCTGTCAGCGCTGTGTCAGCGCTGCGGCAGCGTCGAGCCTAAAAATGGTATTCACTTATGTACTTTAAACGACACTAGTGCTCGGCGACGAATGCGGCGTGATCTGGAACTACACTGCGTCGAGAGTTTGACGTTTAATGTACGAACTTCATATTCTCTAACGAAAAACAGCGACGAACTCGCCCACAACCTCGCTCACAGCCTCGATTCCTAGTGTCAAATAAAACAGCTAGGATTTTAGACAAGGCTGTCTCGACGTCGAGCTCGTAGACGAATGGGTCAAGCTTAAAATCATGTTACGAGTCTTTCCGGTGGACATTTTAAAAGTTAAGGGCTATGAGAGTTAATTTTCTTATTAAACCCTTATTATCATTGCAAGGCACTCCTTTCCTATTGAATTGTATGATACAAATCACGACTACCCTCCTACCAGTTGCTTACTATTGGCCACAGGAAAGAGGGGCTCTACAGTTCAGCTGAACACGCACATTTTCTTTCCTGTGGTCGATAGTTAACAGCCTGTGGACAGGTAGTAATGATTTTTATTAAACGGTTTTTATTAACTTCACCGCGTATCAACTGTCGTCGATGCTTCAAATCTTGTGATCGATTTTTCGACCACTTCTACTGCACCGAAATCAATAAAATTTGGAACTCTTATCAGGTCCCCATGACAATGCAATATTATAATATTTGTATCCTTGTATCCTCAAAGCCTGATGCTGCAGACGTACTGCTTACCTTAACCGAGAGTGTTAGACACGTGAAAATGAAAGTATAGCATGTTTGGCATAATCAAATACTAACAGCCTGATCATGACTTCCAACTCCTCACTCCTGATGCTGCAGTACTGCCTACAATAACTGCAAGGCTTATCTTTTATCAATATATGATTTTAAAGAAGTTCTTTAGATATTAAGTACAAACATGCGAATTTAATACTAACGTCCAACTCCTCAAATCTGATAGGTACCTACTCCAGTGTTACTGCCTGCCACAACGGGTAGGTTTAGCGATATGTAGATTTTGAAGTACTGCATAAGATATTTGGTAGAAACATACGGATTTCATTATCATCATCATCATCATATCAGCCGAAAGACGTTTACTGGTGAATATAGGCCTCCCCCAAAGATTGCCACAAGGACCGGCCCTGTGCCACCCGCATCTAGCGACCTTCACCAGGTCATGAGTCCATCTTGTGGAGGGCCTACCCACGCTACGCCTTCCGGTACGTGACCGCCACTCGAGAAACTTACTGCCCGAACGGCTATCGGTTCCACGCGCAACGAGCCCCGCCCATTGCCACTTCCTGCGGCCCTCCGGCCGATAGACTGACAGCGTGAGTGGATAGCGTAGGGCGAGCTGTTGGGTCCGGCTCATAGACTAACAGCGTGAGTGGTTCCTGCGGCACTCCAGCTGATACAGTGACAGCGTGAGTGGATCGCGTCAGGTGAGCCATCGGGCCTGCGGCCCTCCAGCTGATAGAGTGACAGCGTGAGTGGTTCTCGTAAGGCGAGACGTCGGGCCTGCGGCCTTCCAGCTGATAGAGTGACAGCGTGAGTAGATCGCGTAGGTCGAGCCGTCGGGCCTGCGGCCCTCCAGCTGATAGAGTGACAGCGTGAGTGGATCGCGTAGCGTAGGGTGAGCCGTCGGGCCTTCGGCCCTCCAGCTGATAGAGTGACAGCGTGAGTGGATCGCGTAGCGTAGGGTGAGCCGTCGGGCCTTCGGCCCTCCAGCTGATAGAGTGACAGCGTGAGTGGTTCGCGTAGCGTAGGGCGAGCCGTCGGACCTTCGGCCCTCCAGCTGATAGAGTGACAGCGTGAGTGGTTCGCGTAGCGTAGGGCGAGCCGTCGGGCCTTCGGCCCTCCAGCTGATAAAGTGACAGCGTGAGTGGATCGCGTAGCGTAGGGCGAGCCGTCGGGCCTTCGGCCCGCCAGCTGATAGAGTGACAGCGTGAGTGGTTCGCGTAGCGTAGGGCGAGCCGTCGGGCCTTCGGCCCTCCAGCTGATAAAGTGACAGCGTGAGTGGATCGCGTAGCGTAGGGCGAGCCGTCAGGCCTTCGGCCCTCCAGCTGATAGAGTGACAGCGTGAGTGGTTCGCGTAGCGTAGGGCGAGCCGTCGGGCCTTCGGCCCTCTAGCTGATAGAGTGACAGCGTGAGTGGTTCGCGTAGCGTAGGGCGAGCCGTAGGGCGTGCGGCCCTCCAGCTGATGGTCGACTGACAGTATGAGTTTATATTTTATAGTCTCGAAATTCGACTTGTATAATGTGTACAATATAAAAATTTAAACTTGATTTTCTCAATAAACGAAATTGATTGATATATTCCTTATTGTCAGATCTCTGTTATTTAAGGTATTGTTTGAATAACACACGTCCATTTGAGACACTTCGGGCATTCAAGCTGACATTTTTTAGTGTCGGATTTCTAAAAATATCTATTCAGCAGGGCTTCCCCTCTCGTTACACATAAAATAATGTCCATTACGTTTACATATATGTAGTGATTAAAGCGCGAGAGTTCAACGCTAGCATGCATAATTGTATTGCATATTACAAACAACATCTTTGATCTAGGATAAGTAGATATGGTATCGGAAATTAACTTTACAATTGCACTAAAAACTTGAAAATAAAATAAGTAAAAAAAGTTTTAAGTTAAACGGTTTTTATTGCACCAAAAACTAGAAAATAAAAATTAGTTGTAACTAACCGTAGATGCTACTTTCTGTAGATTAGTCACGTGAAACTATTATCACTGTAGTCTTCCCAAGTCGGATGCTGAAAACCACGTTTAGCCTCTATGTCAGTGGATTAAGCGTTACTTAATCGGAAACTTTTACCAAACTGAAATAAAAACGTGGGGCGTACGCAATTGTGTTTAAGTCAAGTATTATTATACAACGCAATGAAAAAGGAGTACATCTTAATGGAGATTAGGCTTTCATAAGAAAATCAAGCTTTATAGGCCTTAACTTTTAGAATGTCCACCGGAAAGACTCCGAACGTGGGTTTGCGTTTGACCCGAATGCAGCGTCGAATGTGTGAATAAGAGAATAGCATAGCAGAACCTATTCATAGTGTCAGTGTCGTATTCCTGCTGATGTTGATGAGGACGCAAACACATAGGAATAAATTTCGAAAATAAACATTATACATGGTGAAAATAAAACATACATCTATTACTGCGACCATATATAACATGGACGTCTAACGCCAGCTGAAAAATGCCCCCGGAAACAGTTGTTCAATTGTGCCAAGATAGGCAGGACATAGCGTTTTTTTTAACACCGCGCATATTTCGGCGCAACATCTTTGACAAATGTTTATAGAATTTAGCCAATCAAAATTTCGACGGACCAATCACAACTATTTCTGAATGTCGGTGTAAGTTTTTATAGGTTGACATTGAAATTCATTGCCGTGATGCATTGAAGAGGGGGTGACATTTGTCAACTAAAATTCAGGACCGTTTCTGAAAGGCAATTTTGTATGGCGTTCGGCTTCCATGTTTTATTTGTTCGTAGATCTATTAATTATTTCGAACAACTATTACTATGGGATAAATAACTAATATATATGAAAATTCAAGAAAAAAAAATCGACGCCACCATTCATTTTGGTCAATCTCTTAGCCAATTTCTATGGAACAACAACGGAAAATACATTTACAATGCCTACGCTCAGAAACTGCTCTTTACAAGTTTACCCTGTGCACAGTAAGTGATATTTTCCGCAGGTGTGCGGGAATGAATTTTCATAGTAGGTACTTTTCCGCACGGCCTGATTGATACTGCCGAGATAGTCTGGTTTTCCTTGCATAATGTATTGTAAAATGTTGTATGACATGTTGAAATGTAGCCTTTTTTCAGGACGAGTGTCGGTGACTATAAAACATGAGTGAAGCGTCAAGCGAGCACAGTGCATCATATACAGGGTATTAAAAAGATAGTAATACAAGATAATAAAACATAAGTCTATTAATGATTTGTAACAACTTTATCTATGGAATCAGATGTGCAAACTCAAAAAAATAACGACATTTTACTACCACCACGCATGATCTTGTCAAAGACTTAAACCCTGAAATTTATTCCAACGTCATCGTCCAGCTCTGACAATGTGAATTGTGCATAAGAGGTCAAATACCTCGTTGACTAGATTAGTGTAAGGCAAGGCACCTGGTCTAAGCGTGAGTGAAAGTAAACGGTTGGTATGCCGCAGGCCCTAAACCTGTAGACGTACCATGACTTTGCAAGTATCGGTAACGTTAGGTTTTACTCGATACGTAAAGCAGGGCATCGCGCTCACTCAAATATGTCAGTGGGAGTGCGATAAAATGCATTACGTATAAATCACGGATGTGACGGATGTGTTTTAACGGAAGCGGAAGCAGAAGTTTTGAATTTAGTTTAACGGAAGCAGAAGCGAAAGCGGAACCGAAAACAGACCCGAACCAGAAGCGGAGCTCGAGTGAGAGCTAAGAAGACGATGTTAAGGGTAGATAGAGATAGGAGAAATGTGCGAATGACAGGTATAAACCTGTTGGTTTTGGATCTACGCCGTTCATTTCCCACCGTCGCGCTAGGCTCCGACACCCGCTATGACTTTTTAAAAATAACAGAACCAGAACAGAAGCGGATGTGTAAAACAAAACCGAAGTTCCGTAGAAACAGAAGCGGAAGCAGAACTCCATTACATCCCTAGTATAGAGTAAAACCTAATGTATCTTTTACTTTCCAAGTCCTGGTACGGCTACTGTAGCCGTACCATGACTTTGCAAGTATCGGTAACGTTAGGTTTTACTTGATAAGTAAAGCAGGCCATCGTGTACGATCAAATATGTCAGTGCTAGTGCGATAAAATGCATTACGTATCGAGTGAAACCTAACGTATCCTTTACTTTCCAACTCCTGGGTGCTTAGACAAGTTGCCGATCGCTAACGCTTAATCGTCAATCGTAAACGGAAGGCAGCTAACTGTCTTTGTCGCACTAATATGAAAGAGTGACAGAGAGGGAAAACTACGATACGCTACTAAGCGTTAAGGTGCATTCTAACCAAAAGAGCATTCGCTATTCTAACCCCCCACTCTACGAAATAAGATCGTTACACAAAACGTGATTGGTTGATTTCGTAGAACGGGGGATGGAACAGCGAATGCTCTTTTGGTTTGAACGCACCAGTATGTCAGTACGCTTCAGTATGTCAGTGCTAGTGCGATAGAATGCATTAATACGTGTCGAGTAAAACCTAACGTATCCTGTACTTTCCAACTGCTGCATGCTCAGCCAAGTTGCCAATCGCTAACGCTTAGTAGCGTAACGTAGTTTTCTCTCTCTGTTACTCTTTCATATTAGTGTGACAAAGACAGTTAGCAATTTCGTCGTAAAATCGAAAATTTCGGGGACCTCTGTCACTCCAACGATCGACGGCGGCAGCAATGTACAAGTTGAAATAAATTAAATGTTCGTTCGTCAGCCTACACACTGAGTTTTATTGATATTGTTACATAGATTTTATGTTAAATTTAAGTTCTCATTTTAAGTGAATAATGTATATTCTTATGAGAATAAAAGTCTTAAACCATAAGTTGCAGAACATTCCCAAAATTGCGGGAATAATGGGAATATACTAGAAAATATACCTTAAAAGGCATGTACAATAGTTTTGGCATGATTACGATTACTTGTGAAATTTAAATTGCCGAGAAAATTCAAAGGCATATACAATAGTTTTGGTATGATTAGATTACTTGTAAAATTTAAATTGCCGAGAACATTCTCTATGCAAGTTTCGCAACTTATGAAACTTCTCCTCGGTACAATCGACAACACACCTGTGAACACAGGCAAAGTGCCAAAAATATGTAAACAGAACTTTATTGCCTGGACATAAAGGTGTGTATACATATTTCTGGCACTTTGTCTGTATCCACAGCTGTAATGTCGATTGTACAATGCTACGACGGCGTCATTAAGTAGATTGACAGAGAAAAATTCCCAAAATTTATGAACTTCGGTATTCGCGATAGGGCCGCTAGGCGTTTATACGAATATTTGGTTGCAACACTGGATCGAAAGACTTAGAACGGTCGCTATCCTAAAGCGTTACCATCGGTTCTAGAAAATGTAATATCTTCGAATCCGGAGTTGAAAGATCACCAAGGAAATGTTATTTGTGTGTAAGCGAACAAAAATACGCGCCTGCATTTTTTCAATATGTTGCCTAACTTTCCTACTGCCATAGGTAGTTGGATAGTAATGACAGTACAGTATACACACTATAATTAATATGACTAACTTTCGTAATACAATTGACGCGATAATTTTTTTTTTCAATCGCACTTTTCACATCTTTTTGTAGTTGATCGTATATAGTGTGGTTATATTTATGATACCTACGTGAATCGACTATCTGATAAGAGGACAGTTTTCGTAGAATTTTATTTATCAGTCAAAAACCTTAGTCAACCATAACATCCGGGAAAATCTAATCGTCCGCAAATACTAATAGGAACAGTTTATTTAAAGGAACAAACAGGGCAACGTCTGACAGGGACCGTCTGACATTACAGAGCCTATCGCTGCTATCAGACATATTTTCGTTGTCTTGTTTCATACCACTCTGTCACGCTTTTAGTTGCTGTTTCGGCTCAGTGTATAAAAAAATCCGGTGCACTTGTATTTCTTTTTCACGCTAGGTTTTAATCCTTACATCAGAAATTGAAAACAAAACATCATCTCATACAAAAATCACTACTAGGTACGTCACGTTATTTAGGGACATAAAATAAGACTATGAAAAAAATTTTGACCCATTTATCTCTGTCATTTCAATTACGTCTTCATTGGAGACAAAGATAGTAGCCGAGAAAACCGCCACCATTCCCATAGGATGTTAGTCCACCTGCCGTCACTCTGCCTGGCAACATGTCCTCCCCAGTTCCATTTGAGTTTAGTAACGGTAATGTCCAACGTCTCGCACCTTGGTGCGATTTAGAATTTCTACGATTATAACTTGGTCTAGTAGTTTGATGCCCAGCAACCAAGCACCAACCTCTCTCTCTATTCATCTGTCTTCCCTTTTCTCAGATCGGATTTTGCCCTGCCTTATCGCACCATCACCAAAATCATTTATCTCACCATGCCCATTTCAAATCTCTCTCGCCATGCCCATGTATAATTTTCCTTCAACAGCCTCTCTCCACCGTCCCCAAATGACTGTACAACGACACCATCCTGGAATGCGACCCGGCCGCAGCTGCAGTAACATAAAACCCGGGAGCAGCCACACATACTTCAGGAGGAGTACCGTTTGTATATTCATCGATGCCGATCATGGCTTGCTTCTCGCTCCATGGATCAACAATATTTAGGGCATTTCTTTGAGCGTTTCAACCGCCGTGACTTCGGTGGTCCCATTATTACCCGATTTCTGTGGGTATCTCATACATTTTTTGGATATCTTGGTAGTTGTCAACTACGTCTACCAATACATCCAAAAGTTCTTGCAACTCTCACGGGATACGTGTGATAAGGCTGCCACCGAAGTCACGGCGGTTGAAACGCTCGGAGAAATGCCCTTTATAGTTATAAAGCGAGTTGCGTGCGAGTTTCGTTAGTGGCGCTGCAAGTGCTGCAACCTTTATAGATAGGTCGTAGAGAGAGCGTTTGAACGCTTTCGGTGGGAAAATGATTTACTTTTCAATTCTGCGTGGCTCTGATATCTCTCTAATATTTGTATTGAAAATATTAGTAGTAGTAGAATTTACAAGCATGTGTGAGAGCCGTGTGACCGGGATGATAAAAGTCTTCGACTTTATCAACACATGTTTGTATTGATAATTAAGTACCTATAACTTAAAATATTTTTTTAGTAATTTCGTGGTTGTTTCCACAGTGACAAATTGTTCTGTGCGATCGTCCCTTGTACCCTGTTCAATCCTGCTGCACAACACGACTACGATCTTTATTTTTTATTTGATAATGTACATTTCGTTCTCACTTGTAAAAAAATCAGGAATAGAAAGTCACGCCATCGTTACACCAGGTCCATAATGGGTACGTGATATAATTATATTGTAACTGATACATACATCAACGTTATCTTTCCCCGTTGTGTCCAAGCGCACAGGCGAAATTTTTCGAGTTTTACATGAAAAACAAAGTTCTTAGCAATCAAATGTATCAGAATAAAATTCGGCGAATTATTATTTGGCGTAATATAGTGCCTAATACAGAGCAATAATAATTAGAAACATTAAAGGCCGCAGTACTCTTAGATTAGCTCACATCGGGCCAATGTGTACTGAGGCTTGAGGCCTTAATGATTTAAACACCAAAAGGGATGTCACTAAGCATTTATGTCGTGTCGAACGCTGCCTATCACGGCAACCATGTGCAAATGCAAGAAAGAGGATAATCTTGACATAAGTCAACAAGGAATCACGTGACAACAAAGTGACATTGTCATTGCGATCAATCAGCGGCCGTGACGCGGCATTCCGAGAAACAAATGACTGGAACATGATTCGAATTTTGGGTAATCAGATGCTAATCCTATTTGTCAGTATTTGTTTTCAAAGGAACATTTTTACAATGTGTTTTGCATCAAGAATTGACCTGGAAACACGGAAGATTCTACAATTGCTAGGTGTATTACTTATCTTATGGTTTAGGAGACAGCAGGGCAGACGGATCGTGATACTACGTGTTTGCCGCTCGTGGACAATATCCATCCGTTGGACAGGACACGTGAAACTCAAGCGCGGTCAAATAATAAATGGGTGAATATGTAAGCGTTTCAACCGCCTAATTTTGGTGGCATCATTTTTGGCGAAGTTTCTAAACGTCTCAATGTTATAATTCGTCATTTGTATAGGGTAGCGTGCCGCCTTCAAATGACAAAGTAGTACATTGTGACGAATAGAAACTTCGGCTAAAATTGGCGGTTGAAACGCTCAGATATTCACCAAGTCCGTTAACCACTTTTCAGCAGTGTTATTCACTAAGGAAACCGCCTTGCTGTCAGCGCTGTGTCAGCGCTGCGGCAGCGTCGAGCCTAAAAAATGATATTCACGAATGTACTTTAAACGACACTAGTGCTCGGCGACGAATGTGGCGTGAGCTGGAACTACACTGCGTCGAGAGTTTGACGTTTAATGTACGAACTTCGTATTCTCTAACGAAAAACAGCGACGAACTCGCCCACAACCTCGCTCACAGTCTCGATTCCTAATGTCAAATAAAACAGCTAGGATTTTAGACAAGGCTGTCTCGACGTCGAGCTCGTTGACCATCGCAGCGTCGAATGTGTGAATAAGAGAATAGCATAGCAGTAGGAAATTCAAAGCGGTTGCGCTTATAAAATTCAATACATGAATTAATTAGATCGTGAAAGCTTCACCTCCGCGGAGAGCTTCTAGAAAGATATCAATATCAGTCGCTGGGCAGTTAAAAAACTTACCAAAGCCGGAGAATCAGGAGGCGGGGCTGTCCTGGATTTGGTTCGTCTCCTGTCATCGTCAGATGGCCGCAGCTCGCTCTCTCTGTCTGATGAGTGGTGCCGTCTTGTTTCTCTGCGCTCCTGGTGCTTCCTTTCCTCCTTTATCGTTCTTTCGTATCTACTGCAATAACAAAATAGTTTTGTAAATATTAGATTCTTTAATAGACCACTGATCATGACACTGACTGACCTGTGGCCTATACCACAAAACTTTACAAGCGTACAATTCTAAAAAAAATTATAAATTCCCATACAAAAATTTGAAAATTTTGTAGTATTGTACGCTTGTAAAGTTTTGTGGTATAGGGGCCTGAAGTGTCACATGCGATTATTAGATAGAAAGGTCTACGTCCAGCAATGGACTGAGATAGGCTGATGATGTAAATATATGTATGAAGTGACACAGTTCAGTCAGGCTGAATCGTGTCATATTTAGTTCTTCTGTTACCATTAAACAATTTAGAACTCTTTAATTTTGTTGCAACTGACGTGGTTCCTCTCAAGTTATACTTTAAATTATAGATTTGAATCATGGAATTATCTACTGTTGTCCATATTGGATTATTTTTTTTGTGTACATTCGACTGCACACAAAAAACCCCCAACGTTGGAGTTTAATTTATCTGTTCAGATACCTAAATGGGAAAGGAAAGTACCTATAATGTTTATACGGGACAGAATGTAGAATGCTCTTCACTCGTAGTATTAAGATTTTTTTTGACACAAAAATACAATACCTTCTCTCCAGTTCAGTTTCTTTGTATTTCCGCTCAGGATCGCTATCACGTTGCTCTGAAGGCCGATATCGGTCCAAGTTCTCACGGGAACTTCTATATCTTCCCTCCTTGTCGTATCTTCTCTCTTCCCTCTTATCGTAGCTTCTGTCATCTTTTGGCTCGTATCTTTTCTCTTCCTTGGGTTCGTAGTCTCTCTTCCTGACTTCGATGTCACTCGGTTCAGGGTCTGTGTATCTGGATGGAAGAGAGGAAATTGTTAATTTGAAGTTGAGAGATTTGTCTCCTTTCAGGTAGTGCTGTATTGTGAGGATAGTTGACATTAGACAAAGTAGACAGTAGTTCAAAATAATAAAAAGTTATTACTGTTGGTAACAACTGAATAAGTTGAAAACTTGGAGAAGACGGCCTAAATAGTGTTCGAATGTACGCCTCGATGTAAAAAAATACGTAAATAATTAAGGCCAGCTTAGAGGTGGATGGATTTAATGAGAAGGACCCTATACTACGTCAGATTCTGTATGAAGAAAATATCACAAAATGGATGCACTGCTCCTTAGGTGATGACACTGTTAAGAGAAAAATAGAGCAATATACCTTCTGTAGTCGGAGTCATCTCCGGCAAGATGTTCCGGGCTCTTGAGTACCCTGGTGCGTGGCTTCGGCTGGACCTCTTTCTCCTTCTTGCTCTTCTTGGAAGAGTCGCGAGAGAACAGCTGTTTCATCTGAAACATTACCAGATTACATATTGAAGATTACAGAATTTAAATCAGCTAACTAATTTGCTTCAAAACTTGCTCGAAACATTAGCTAAACATTAGCAACTCGATTTATTATTATTATATACCGTATAAATAAATAAATGTACCTTTTCCAGGCCAGATAGTTTCTTTGTAACTTTAGGTGGTTTGGCACTAACTTTCTCATCACGGCTCGTACTCTTGTCGTACCTCTCACTCCGAGGTTCAAAGTGTGACCCATCGTCAGCACTTCTCTCTCTAGGTACGTAGCCGTCTTTCCGATATCCGTCTGGCCTGTAGTCTTCAAAGCGAGCCATGTATTCACCGTTGGCATATATCTGTTCACTGGGATAGTTGTCCTCTGTATGCTGTCGTTCGCTAGCTAAAAACAAAGATGTGTTTCGAACATCATCTATACTGCCATGCCTTCTAGATCTATTTATTTCTCCACAAGAATCTTTATGGAAATCGTTTTCGATTCCAGAATCGACTAGTCGGTTGTCGACATCGAATCGCCGCGGGGTTTCTTCGCGGTAATAATCTCGACTGTCTCCAGAATCGTGACGACGTATACCATAGTCTTCCTTGTAGTATTTATCCTTGTTTTTCATTCGACGAAGAGAGTTGTGATAGGACTCGGCATGCTTAGCGTCATAGCGAATGTTCGCGTACTCTTCTTCCCTTTCTTGTGCTATTTCTGGATTGGAAGCGTAATGTCCTTTTCTCTTACCAAAGCCATCATCTTTTCTATACTTATGACCGCTCTGAAGCACGTCATGACTAGAAGTCAAATGTTTTTTGATTCTATATTTCTGCTCCTTATACTCATCGGGAGTAAGTACTGGTTTACCAACGTTGATTTCTAAGCTGGGAGGTTCATATTCCGGTTCTGGCGGGAATCCGTTCCTATTTTCAGCGAGCTTTTTCTTCGGTTCTAATTTATCTATAAACTCACGCCTATCTAACTCGTTTTTGGAGACTTTATGGAAGGTTCTGGATTCTGTGTTATATTTAAGTTTATGATTATCAGAATCATACTTGTTGTAGTCTTCAGTTATACTACTCTCAGCAAAGCCGTCCCGTTCGACGGTATGACGGTAATACTTTGCCGTTTCATTAACGTATTTTTCAGTAGCAAGCCTTCGTTTTTCGGCTTCGTATATCGGGTCAGTTTCGACTAGATACTTAGTTATGGGCTCTCCTACACGCTCTGCTATCCTCTCGCGATCAAACCGCCGAGCATTTAATCTTGACTCCAGCAGCTGACGCCTGTGGCTTAATTCATTAAAATCTAAGTCGACTTTATCTTCACTTTCAAACGGTTTCCTTTTAGTATCCATACCGTCAGCCTGTCCTCTAGACGATTCGATGAAGTCTCGTGGTTTATCTTCTTTAATAGGATACTCAATAGGATACTCGTTCGCATAAGTTGGTTCGATTTCATCAAAACTCGTCAGTTTGTATTCTCTGAACCGTGGCCTTATTGGCGAATCAATAATTTTATACGTCTCCGTATTTTTATGCGTCGTATTATTTTTATATTCTGACTCATACGAACGGTTATTGGAATATTTGTATCTATCTTCATACCCGAGCCCTTCATCCTCATCAGAGTGTTGTGCATGTCTGTCTCTGGGAGGGGTAAAGGTTTTATGGACAGTCTGTTTGGTAACATTATTAGACTTCATATCTCCGAGATCTCTAACTACGTGCGCGTATACAACACCTCTGCCCGTCATTTTATTTACGGGCGAAGGCACACGATCTGGACTAGTATTTCTGACAAAGAGATTTGGATCAGGACTCACACTAGGCTTAGTGTATGAAAATGGTTGATTGACGTTAGTTCCGTTAGGAGGAGCTATTAAATGTGTTTTCGGAGGAGGAGCTTGTTGGTCCTCTTTAAGAAGCTTTACCATATGATCAACAGTGTTTCCTCTGGTCAGCGGAGGCTTATCCGGAGGCTGTTGACTACTGTGTATCATATCTTTACCAGCATAGACGTTCTCTTCGATTTTTCTAATGCTATCCTTGATTCTGTCTTTGACTTCAACTGGGTTTATATCTTTAGCTTTGATAGAATCAATTTCATCTACCAAAAGCGTCTTCTTGACTTCGGTTTTCCGTTTTGGTGTTTCTTTTATGGACGGTGATTTTTCTTTATCATCATCGGAAGACTTCCCCCTTTTAGTTCTAGCCGGAGGCTTAGGATCTTTTTTCTCAGGTGTCTTATATCGCGGAGGTTTTTCTATTGGATTTACTTTTGAACTTTCGCTAGGAGATAGTTCTTCGGATTTTATACTATCCTTTTGGGACAGTTTTTGTTTTTGAAACACCTCAAGCGGTGGGGTTTTCTTAAAGTAATCTTCTCTCGGAGAACTTTCGATGATTGGTGAAAGTTGACTCTTTTTGTTTCTTAATGACTTTAAAAACTCCTCTGACTCACTACCGGATCTTTTACGAATCGGTTTAGGTTGCGTGCTTAAGTTAGTAGTACCTTTTGATTTTAGATCTGATACATCACTTTTACTCCTTTTCACTACAACAGTTGGTTTTGTAGATACTACAACAGAAACGTCAGGAGCTTTATTCTTTTGTTCTTTAGCTCGTCTGAATAGCGTGGAGAGTGAAGTTCGTTCTTTCTTCTTTTTGGAACCTACATCGCTTACAGATCGTTCCAAAGGTGCTTTTTTATCGCTATTGTCATCACTGTTTCTCCTATTGCTTCTGTCTTCTTTCTTTCGTCTGTGTGGTAGTGAGAAGAACTTCTCAGGGTTGTCAGAGGTGCATGTGACGCTGTCAGCCTGGGCTCGGACTCTGTTGGCTTCGTCGATGAGTTCTTGCTCCGAGAGGTGGGTGAAAGGTTCTTTGCGTATAGTCGGTGGTGGTTCCTTAGAGGTCCCCCGCTCTCGCGGTTTGCCTGTAAAAAAGATTGTAGTTGTTTAATGCCAGAATTTCCGAGTATGACGTATTAATCCATACAAAGATCTTGAACTCATTAAACATGTACAAAAAGAAAAAATGCATTATAAATTATTCATCTTTTGTTCTCGATCTTTGTTTGAACACGCATATTACGCTTAATTCGTTATAACTATAAAGCATGCAGTTAATTATGATCCAACAAAGATTAATTATGTTCTAGGAAATACTATTTATATACAATGAGATAATTTTGATGCAATGTAGCTTAAAAAGTGAAGAATTACATTTACGAAATGATGCGTCGTAAAATAGTTAATTAATTTAGTTTCCACTGGAGATTAAGTCTCACAAAAAGTTTAGCAAAAACGTGCTGTAAACACAATTTCATTTTATTGTATCAAAAGCAGGTTTAGCTTGTGGATAGCATCTTTAACAGTCAAAAGAGGTATGCCTCCTTTTATTTCAAGGTAACACAACTTTTTATGATGATATCTTGTCGCACATGATTGTTATTTTTACCTACGTCGAATGCCAGGTTTGTTGGCGTAATAGTATTTCACAGAAATTTTCAAAATTTTGGTTTTACCAAAATTTTTAGAGGCCGCCATATTGGATTTGTAATGGCATTTCTTAGGTAGTCATGTATTGTCATCAGAACTCAGAGCGTGTGCAAAATTTCATCCTAATCGACCGGCAAGTGGGTCAAATCAAGCTTCCGAGATGTTCTTACATACATACTTAATTACATTACAAGTGAAGATAATAAAAGCCTGTTAAAGGGGAGTAAACCCATAAAACGTAAGTTAACTGTTAAGGCTACGCCGAAAGTGTCCAAGAATAGAGATGAGCGCATACCGATATTCTCATATTGTTCAGAATTCAGATGAACCAGAATAAGTTTGGCCTTTCATTATTGACGTTCATTCCCCAGATTGTGAATATTTTTAAAATACAGGGTGACATTTTTTTAAATACAACTAACAACTGCATGCCGAGATCCGTTTCGGTAAAAACAGACAACTTTTTTTTTACTTTTTTTTTTGTATTTATTTTTTTGTCTTTTATTTCACACTACAACGAAGACCTCATTAGAGTGACAGAGAAAAATCCCCGAATATCACTCATATTTTACTGACAAACGGGTCTTAATCGCGTAAACTTAGGAATCCTGACGTTTCGAGCATGACGTTACACCCGTGGTCGCAGGTCTCTGAGAGTCTGCCTCGAAATGTCAGGATAAAATTAAATGTAAGTTTACGCTATTAAGACCCGATTGTCTTTAAAGTAAAATCCCTAAAATTTGCGGATTTCAATCGCACGATATGAGTAATGTTACATTCACATTTCACACCTACTTTATTTGATCTTGTTATGTTTTCATCTACCCTTAACTGTACTGGACCCATTTGATAGTAGATTATATTTATACATATTTATTATATTATGCTATGAGCTGTGAGCCTATTGTACCTTGCTAGAAAGTTAATGATTTATATATTTTATATACTCCATATTGCACTTCAGATGACTGTGGTAGTAGTATGAATCTCGGGGCCAGTCAATACTGGTCGCTTTGTATTAATACTAAAGCCATAGTAACCAAATTACAGATGAAGTAATCTTTAACTTTTAAGAAAACATACTGTCGCAGCTGAGATATACGCTTTGTATGATTCAATCTT
>JALPQI010016566.1:0-28406 GCA_025490895.1 Thaumatotibia leucotreta
GATGATAAAAAATGGTGTACTAATATTAAGGTTAGGTGGAAGTACCAGTAAGTAGGTTAACATAATGTGAACAGAGAATATTTATTTGAATCACGATATTTTGCTCATATATAAATCTACATATAGTAGTGTCATGTGTTTTGAGAGAGGAGTTTGTAAGTTTTGTTAAATAGCATTTATTGTATAGGGTTGTCACCTAAAATATCAAAATTTCTCAAAATTGTATATTTTCTAAGTCAATCCCATTGTACGAGTAAGTGTCAGGTGATTTTGCTGGCAGTCCCAGTAGATGGCACCTCAGTACCAGTTTGAATGTCACATATTGGGACTTTGAGATATTAACACTCAGTACTAATAAATGTCAGCCTGTCTTAAAATTATGCGAATAATTTAGATATTATAAGCAAATTATTTCAAAGTTGGGATATGAAGCATTAAAGACACACATTTTTCATCGTTTAAATGCCCTAAAAGTTGATTTTATCTTGTCAATGTCAACTCAAGCTATGATAACGAATATTGGTACAGCGTCGGGTACTAATACTTCCACCTTATACACAAAAGTGTCATAGTCATTAGGTTTTGTTGCTTGTGGGTTTTATAAACGAAATTAAATGCACAAAAATATCGAGTAAGTTTCTCAGTTACAATGGAAAACAACTCGTCGTGTTAAAAAATTGTCTCGATTATGAAAGATACGTGTAAAGTTTGTGCTTCTAAAATCTATTTGTATGAAGGTGGAGGTAACCTCAAATTAGACATTGTTACTAGTCAGCATCATCATCATCTTCGGCCTATGATAGTCACTGCTGCTAGGTAAGTGCCCATAATCGCCATGCTGGGCAAGCGGATTGGTGATCGCAGTAATGTGTCCACTATGATGACGCTGCTGCCCATAATCAATCTTTTATCAAATAGTGGTCAGTGAGATTTCAATCCCTTAGTCGACTCTTACGACACCCGCAGGAGGAGTTGGGGTGGTGACAAATGTATTTCTTACTGCCGTCACCACACTCGTCTGTTACTAGTAGGGCATTCAAATATTATGCGTCAATGGCAATACTGTCATTGTAATATTACATACAATGAAGTGTTACGCTGGTCAATCAATACTAGTACGTACCTACATTCTACTATGTAAGTAGGTATGTGAAATAATGACCTAGGTAAGCCTTATTATATTATTATAGAAGATTGAGTAAACAATTAGGTACAATATTGATATTGGCTAAGACTGTTTAAATATTGATGGTACTACTCAGTCACATAAAATATAGGTACTCTACGGAATATACTGAATCAATCTAGGTACGAATTCAAAGTTTACCTAAAACTATTAATAGAAATGGTACCAGTACTTAATATATTATGCTAATTCCTTCCCTTACATCGACACGGTATCCAAATAAACTATTAGCCTAAACCCGAACTCAATCACCTCCCGAGCTTTCTTGAATAACTTATATACCTATAAGATCGACACATCAACTTGCATAAAGGCTTAAGCGACAACACTGGCCAGGCAATAAGCGACCTTATTCGCAAGGGCGGAGATAGGTCGTTAATCTTGCCCTCGTTACAGTCGAATTAGCGGGACCCGGTTAATTGCCGTGTTCGCGTCGGACCGACATGTGTGTATTGAACTTAATTGATTAAGGGTACTGAATCAAAACTTGAGTCGTGGACAAAGAGGAAAGTTTATAGCCAGGGCAATCTTTGGGTCGTCTTAGAGAAAATTTCGTTTCAGAATGTCGGGTATTTTTCTCTTATCGGCATCGTATTTTTTTACTGTGTGTCATGAACTGCTGCCGTGGGCTTAACATTTTATCTATACGTCCGCGTTAACCTCAGTGCTGCAAATCATGCTAAGTACACTGTAGTTTCATAACAAAATCTTGATGTTGGACAGAGCTCAAAGGTTTTGCTATAATAGCTACTCGACAAAACAATATTAAGTAGTTTGATCACACATTTATAATAAACATAAACCTATGCGAAATACATAATTGTTGCGAGATTTGCAAACCGATTTAGGTTCATACTCGTAGTTTTCTATTCACGTTGGCCAATTGTCTCCATAATCATCTTAGTTTACCTACTATGCCTGCTTACTTTTTGTACTGTGCTAAGCCTCAAAACCACAATGGCTCTAATCGCCTTACAGGCAACGTCCCAACTTCGTTATTCCCGCATTAGACGAAACTTAGTCCTTGTCCTGAAAGACAAAACATTCCTTTATATTTACCTTGTACACGTGTCCAATACAAAAAAGTGTATGTAACATGACATACGTGGAGAGTTACAACGTTTTGTTTCAGCGTGACGTGGACTAGACCTTTTGGTTAGACAGTGAGGTTTAATGAAATAATGTTTATTCAATTAGCGCACCTAAAGGACAACAATTTTATTTATTAACCTTTTACTAGACTTCGTGGAAATCGTGTGTGCTATTGCTGGCTAGCGCGTATCCGATACATTTGTTTGAAAGGCGGACACTATTTCAACATTTCAGTATCAGATTAAGGGCCCGTTTCACCATCCCTGAATAAAATGTATCTGATAGATAAATGTTAGCTGGGTGCTTCGCCAAGTTGCCAATCGCTAACGCTTAGTAGCGTAGCGTAGTTTTCCCTCTCTGTCACTCTTTCATATTAGTGCGACAAAGACAGTTAGCTGCCTTTCATTTACGATTGACGATTAAGCGTTAGCGATTGGCAACTTGTCTAAGCAACCTGGTCTATTCTTTAATATCATCATCATATCAGCCGAAAGACCACTGCTGAAAATAGGCTTCGCCGAAAGATTGCCACAATGACCGGTCCTGTGCCACCTGCATCCAGCGGACTCCTGCGACCTTCACTAGCTCATCAGCCCACCTTGGTGGTAGGCTCCCTCAACCCACGCTTCTTTTGTATGCCTTGGGAAAAAAATAGTAATAATTTTATCTCAAAAATATAGTTATCCAGCGATTTTGAAACAAGCCGTAAGTATTTTATTTAAACAAAAAACGTGCTGAAAGTCATTAGTGAAAAGGCCATTATATTCCTCCCACTAATATCTAGTTTCCAAGTAAAACATAGCAAAGTCACTCAAAACTGTACTAAATAGTACCTACATTCAACAAAAACATGCCCCTAATATCGGTCATTAGAACTTGGCAACACGAGACCTACAAGTTTAAACCTATCATCAATCTTGTTGGCCCTTCCGCGCCATTGGCCCCGAATAATGCCCACTGCCCACTGCCCACTGCCCACACTCAGTGGGCCGGCAATATTGCACGATAGCGTAACTATCCACGCGGTTAATAAGCGTGATATTAAACTTTATCAAAGGTTTATATTTAGAAATTTAGTTGGTGCCGACGCGAGGTAAGGCAAAATTAACCCTAATTGACAGATCAAAGGATTGTTTGGTAAGACTTTACCGCAAACATCTATGGAAGAATTGGTTGACGCTGACAAGTGTTTAAGTACGGTCGATAAAACAATGATCTTAATATTCAGAGGAAAACTTTTGGTGTCCAGTAAATTTACCTAATCCTTTTATTATTATTTGTTTGGGAATAAACACGTGTAATGTAATTTATTGGCAGTTTTTTTTAACTTTATTTCCTGTACGAAACTATGTTTGTATTTAGGTGAACCGAATAAACCTCAGTAAATCTTATCTCATAGTCCGTCAACACAGTATATCTTAAATATGATTGTTTTTTTTTTTCAAAATAAGAATGATTATTACTTAATTTAATTTACACCTTATTTTGTCTTTGAGTAGGTATATGTTTTTTATTTATGCTATAGTTGTTGGCAAACGAACATGATAAGCAATTAACGTGTCGCCCATGGACACCCGCAACACCAAAGGCGTCGCAAATGCGTTACCTACCGTGCGTACGCTCTTTTCTTGGATGTTACATTATTACGTCTTGCGTTCATCAGGAAGTAAGAATTTCTCCCCGAGAAGCGACCAAAAAATCCTACTTACTTATCAATGAAAATGTTGCTATGACATTGTGGCATTATTATACTTACACATAATATATCATTTTTCACACGAAATATGTCGGAAATTCGCTCTTTTTTTAATAGACCTGTGTTCGATGTTCATAAAATAGCCCATTGAGCTAGAATGATTGCGATACCTATCCCAATTACCCCATCATATTCCTCATCGCCGCCGTAACGTGCAAGGGACGGTGACGGAGCGGCGCGAATGCCGCGTCAGGAGGTTATTACGGTAACGAAGACAAACTGCGGACGGCACGCGAATATGAACCGCATGTACGCCAGTCCAAGTCAGACGATAAAGCGGGGGTGAAACAACGAAATTTTGAAGTAGCCTTTTTAACCCGATTGCTGAATAAAAAAATGTTTTCATAGTAGTATATTTTGTAGCCACTAGGTCTTGGTTAAGACCGAGTGGTCGAGCGGTGCAGGCATCAGCCGCGAAAGCTGAGCACGCGGGTTAGATTCCCAACTCGGACGTTGGTGATTTTGATCGTTTTTTCTTTGGTATATGACATCCAATATTTATAATTTATGTAGGTACTCTTCATCATTATTATCATCATCAGTCCATAGTCGTCCACTGCTGGACATAGGCCTTCCCCATTTCGCGCCACCATACTCGGTCCTCAGCTCTCCGCATCCAATCACTTCCCGCCACTTTCTTTAGATCGTCGGTCGGCGGGCGGCGGGTCACCGGGCGAGTCGTTCGCGGTCTCCACTCCAAAACTCGTCTGCTCCTCTTAACTTAAAATAATTCTACCACTGACCTACATGTCTTTGTAAAATAAATAATATTATCTTCTTAGGAATCACAGGCTTACAAATCCCGGTTTTTTGATAGGCTTGCGTGGGGATATAGATCCAACACGTAGAGACCCTTTAAAGAAATTTGCTGTGTTGTACACCTGCTGCAACCCATTTACGGGCACATCAATAGATATCCGTAAACCGGTCCCAGCAGGCGTATAGAGACTATTGAGAAGGAAAAGATTAATGGGTTATGGTGATGGAGGATGGATGGATCAGAGATGGAACTATAGAAAAGAAGTCCGGACACCTGACATAACAATGATTTCTCTTTACTATCAAGACAGGCGGTGACTCGCCGCCAACTAGATGGGCCCCCGTAAATGCCGTCACAAGAGACAGCCAGAGTGTAGAGAAGAGTATGCTTTCTGCGCAGTCGCTTGACACGCGCTGCACCAACTCGCGACTTACACAAATTTACATTTCCACCCCTGAAACATATAGCTCTTACGACTCCTCCTGTTTATCGTCCACTATGTATTTCTACCCCAACTAGAAGAACGAGTGACAATATTGCTAAGTATTTCTCGTTTATAATTCCCTCGACTTCGTTTTTTAGCACTTCCGATGAAGAAATATTACCCGCTATTTCTTCTTCTGCGGGCTTTTAAGCTTCTTTCCAAAGCTCCGCTGTCGCCCGTACCGCGAAAGCTCCCAGTTTTCATATACATAATTTATCAATCATTTATCTCGAGAATCGCGCCCGACGGAATTGTCTTGCAAATGAAATTCAATGGGTAAAATTGACTACTTCATTACTTGAATTATGAGAAATTTAACGCCTTAATAATTTGATTAAAGGTGAATTGTGTTTTGAGAATTTCGAATGTTGCAAGACGTGTTGAGTATAATATTATAATAATACTTAAAGAAATTAAAATACTCATCGCAGACTCTTTGGGGCATGTTTGGGATGTATTTCAAATGAAAATGTAGGTTTCTTATAGTTTTTTGTATCCTCGTGCCTTCATTACATTACGTCAAATTTTGCCAAATCAAATCAGAAATTTGTCTAGCTGACATAGAGTAAAAAAAAAATTGTGGCTTATGTTCTTTGGGTAGGACAGATGTAGGCAGGAGGGTACAACGCATCAATATTACGATACAGCGAGGAAATGCCGCTAGCATCCTCAGTACAATGTCAGAAGGGTCAATATTAGATGTAGGTTAGGTTAGTTAGGTTATAGGTTTCCTCCAAGTGTGGTAGGCTCCAAGGCGTCAAAGGCAGTGACAGATACAAATCCCCGAAATTTAAGAATTTCTGTGTTTGCAATACCAGGGTGCTTAGACAAGTTGCCAATCGCTAACGCTTAATCGTCAATCGTAAACGAAATGAAGCTAACGTCTTTCTCGCACTAATATGAAAGAGTGGTAGAGAGGGAAAACTACGATACGCTACTAAGCGTTAGCAATTGGCAACTTGACTAAGCATCCTGGTCTACCAATATTTTACTCTATTCTATGGTAATGAAGTCGAAAAGTTGTAGACCGTTATTTTTGGCTAAGTCTACTCGTATTTAATTATTTACCCCCTTATTAATTAACGTCTCTTAACTTAGCAAGCCACTAAGAAGTGATTTATATTTTATTAATTTGCACAACGTTTGATTACCATATAAATTACATTGTAGTCAACCCATAACAATCCACATTGTGCTCGTCAATACAAATAACACAAAATGACAAAATACAAGTAAGCAATAAAGCGACATTATAATTCTTCACCTATAGCGGATCGTCAGCACTGATATGAATTAAATGGAAAAATTATATAAATTAACCTTATAGAACAGTGTCAAAAGTAATAAAGATTACAGATTAAAATAAGTTAATATCAAAAATAAAATAATTATAACGTAATAATATCAAAAAATTCACTTACAGAATATTAAGTGTTGGTCCTTTTTAGTTTCATATACATAATTAATAAAACCGAAAGGAATAAACAATACTTAGCGTCTTGTTAAGTAAGGAGACGTTTATGAATAAGGGGATTAATCTTTATTGCACAAAAAAGAAAACTTTGAAATACAAAATATTTCCTAATATAAGAATGGTAGGTAGAATTAAATGTTCTTGTAGGATTATTCTTTTCTAAAAATAACTTAAATAAAATACCCACACCGTCAACATATGGAATTATTAACAATACCCAACTTTCCCAACGCTTTCACATCCAAGTAACACCTCCCCCGACCCCCGACCCCCGACCCCTGACCCCCCGTCGTGACCCCTCTTTATTCCGGAACCGTCCGTCTTTATTACTCGCACCTACGAACAACACTTTATCACAAATTCCCGTCAAACTCGAAAGGTCACTTAGCACGTTTTCGCCGCCAGTCAATTTTAATTTAGTGTAATCGGACTTTTGCTTATAACTTTGGTTATTTTTGTTTTGTTATATCACAACGGTGATAAAGTATACGAGCCGCTTGGCCCCTGTTTCATCACGTGGATAGATACGACAGTTGTAAAATATCACTTTTACAATAGGACTAGGTCGATTTGTGTAAGATGTTCCAAAATATATATTTATTATTATTATTTATTTACTAACGTCACAGTCCTCCGTACGCTACGGCTATCTTTTCTATTAGATAGTCCACGTGCTTGTTTGCTACCAACATTGAATTATTTATAAAAAATATTATTACATCGCTAATAATATAAACTATTTTTTACTTTCCAGAGGACGTGACAATTGTCACGAGGTTTAGAATAATTTTTATTAATTCTTGATTATGAGGTTCGGCCTGTGTCGGAATTTGGCTACAATTGTCGCAAGACTGTTGCTATTTTATAAAGTTCTTGCAACACATTTCACGTTGGTGGCAAACAAGCACATGACCCCTCCAATGGTAACCATAGCCTATGGACGCTGACAAAAGGAGACATAGTAATTTTTACAATCATCACACCTGTGAACATGATACCTTTTTATAATTCTGAGTTGTTATAGCCCTCATGATAGTTGTACCTCTGAGATGATTCTCAAAGAAGAACAAAGGATCTCGGTAGGTACTAAAATGTCCCTTTGCCTCTGTCACTCAGTGTCACTCCCCTATAAATAGTAATTACAATAGCCTGCATACCACCCGACAAATTTAATATCGCACCGAATGTGGCAGCGGCCGGCCACGTACAGACCTCGTTTGTCTTCGTTACTGCTCGGTTCGCTCCGGCGATAATTGTAGATGATGTATCTTCGTCTCGCCTTTTCACCTTCCTACTACCTTATTATGTAAACCATAAGGTACAATTTGACTGGTTAAATCGACGATTTATTCGGATATTATGCTAAATCAAGGGTAACGCTCGATAAATTCATTTTTCTCCGGATTATGTTACGTAATAGGGGTTCGGGGTGCGTTACGCGGTTTATTACGTTTCTTACTTCATTAAATTTTTCATGGAGATAATTTATTTTGCAAATGTATGCTTTCACCGCCTTTTTAGGCTTTTTCATTCCGGCATTACTACTTCCTCTCTTGCGTCTCTTGATTATCTCGTTACATAAATCAATTTTTGATTTTGAATATGCCTCTTATAATACCCAGTGACAGCAATGTATAGATTACTTACTAGACTCAGAGATCGAACAACCCGTCCCGAAAGGGAAACGATCCCATGCTTTGCATCAGCTCAATAAAATTCAATTTTATCCACTGTTACGAGTACTTTGAACCACCCCTAATTGTCACAACACTCATCAGGCCCCAATTTCACAACATTGACAAGTCCTACAATTGTAAATCTACGGTTTCTCCAATAGGGAGCGTCTATAGGCTACAGTTACCGCTTACCATCGGAATGGCCGTGCGTTTGTTTGCCACCAGCATAAAAATTAGTGCAGGAACTTTAATAAATCAGCAGTAAATAGCTACTTTTATGCGAAGCAAAATTACAATTGTCACAATAATCACGACAATTGTAGCGAAATTCCGACATAAGCCGAACCTCATGTCAAGAATTAATGAAAATTGTACTAAGCCTTGCGACAATTGTCACGGGTTTCGGAAAATAAAAAGTAGTTTATTAACGATATAATAACGTTATTAGTAATAATTTTATGTTGGTGGCAAACAAGCACATAGACCGTCCGACAGTAAGCGGTAGCCGTAGCCTACGGAGGCCTGTGACGTCAGTAACAGTGATATTTTACAATTGTCACAATTGTAATTATGGTGAAATAGGCCACAGGTAGGTATATCATTCGGTATTAAGGGCCCATCGAGACTTTCTATCTATAACCGGTTTCCAACCAGGAGGCACTGACCAATCACAATCTAGATTTGAATTCCGATGACGATCTATTTCCATAGCTTCCTGTGTTTTCCCGGCACTTAAGTAGAAGCATAAACGCGATAACTAGTTTTAATATCTCAATGAATTGTTTACTTTATTGTCCTACAGATAAAGTTATATTGGATTTTAAAACTAGCTCACCGCGGTTATGCTTAGGAGGGTAGCGAGCTTCCGTAAATGTTTCACGACGTGAAGTCTATAAGAGACCGTCATTGCCAACAAGTGACGTCACGGCTGACATCCGTGTTACAACTCATATTTTTACGGTTACGTCGCCAGTCAGCCATGAACGCAGATAGCCAGGTTTTATTTCTTCGCCACAAGCCTTCATTCTTCTTCAAACAAAATAAAATGTCTTCAATTTACTTGAGGCTTTTGAGCATTTGGATCTTGTACCTACTTACAACGTTAAATGTTTTCAATAAAATTACAGTTTTAAGTACCTACTCGGGTTAACTTATTGACTCGATAACATGCGTTTTTCTAGATGTGAGACCAAGCTAGATTATTACAAATATGTATAACTTCTACGTATTATAACAAATTCGGCAACGTGCATGTTCTTCTGGAGATGAAGACTACAATAAACACTATTATACGTATACCTACCTCTTTTCTTATACATAAATGTGTAAATGTAAGATAGATGTAGCCGTTGTATAGATATAACCCTAGGGATATAGTAATTATATGTATACCTAGTAAGTGTAGTAACATAATAATCTATATATATAAACGGCAATGTCCTGACTGACTGACTGACTGACTGACTGACTGACTTAAATCAACGCACAGCCCAAACCGCTGGTCCTAGAGAGTTCGAACTTGGCATGTACATTCTTTATAATGTTCAGAGGCGCACTAAGAACGGATTTTTGAAAATTCATCCCGTAAAGGGGTTAAATGGGGGGTTAAAGTTTGTATGGGGAAATAAGATTAGTTGGGCTATTTTATTCGAAACTTCACAGGAATGTTTTTAATAATAAATAAGTAAACACATGTTTCAGGTTTTTTGAAAATTCATCCCTTAAAGGGGTTAAATGGAGGGTTAAAGTTTGTATGGGGAAATAAGATTACTTGGGCTATTTTATTCGAAACTTCACATGAATGTTTTTGACAATAAATAAGTAGATACGTATTTCAGGTTTTTTGAAAATTCATTCCCTATGGGGGTTAAATGGAGGGTTAAAGTTTGTATGGGAAATAAGATTAGTTGGGCTATTTTATTCGAAACTTCACAGGAATGTTTTTAATAATAAATAAGTAAACACATGTTTCAGGTTTTTTGAAAATTCATCCCTTAAAGGGGTTAAATGGAGGGTTAAAGTTTGTATGGGGAAATAAGATTAGTTGGGCTATTTTATTCGAAACTTCACATGAATGTTTTTGACAATAAATAAGTAGACAGGTATTTCAGGTTTTTTGAAAATTCATTCGCTATGGGGGTTAAATGGAGGGTTAAAGTTTGTATGGGGAAATAAGATTAGTTGGGCTATTTTATTCGAAACTTCACAGGAATGTTTTTAATAATAAATAAGTAAACACATGTTTCAGGTTTTTTGAAAATTCATCCCTTAAAGGGGTTAAATGGAGGGTTAAAGTTTGTATGGGGAAATAAGATTGGTTGGGCTATTTTATTCGAAACTTCACATGAATGTTTCTAACAATAAATAAGTAAACACGTATTTCAGGTTTTTTGAAAATTCATTACCTATGGGGATTAAATGGAGGGTTAAAGTTTGTATGGGGAAATAAGATTAGTTGGGCTATTTTATTCGAAACTTCACATGAATGTTTTTAACAATAAATAAGTAAACACGTGTTTCAGGTTTTTTGAAAAATAATTCCCTACGCGGGTTAAATGGAAGGTTAAAGTTTGTAAGAAGGAACCAGATTCGTTGGGCTATTTCATTCAAAACTTCATAGAAGTGTTCTTGCCAATGAAGATGTAGGTATTTATCTACATACCATGTTATATACGAGTAACATAGGTACGATGAATACGTAGATACTTTTAATATTAAATTTTGGTAAGTAATGCAGTTTGCTACATAAAAGGTCATTGTGGGGTTTTATTTTTTAAGTCTAGACAAAACCATATTTATTTGTTTGTTCGTTAAAAATATCTACAAATTTGCATGGCGACATATGATTCAAAGCGAACGAATTTCAAATGTTTGTTTGACAGCTCGCGGACAGTATATGTATAAGCAGCGCGGGTACACGGGCCGCCTCACTGTAAATTCAGCTTTCTAATTCGTGTAGTTTATTTGCAATTAAGTATTTAATTATGTCATACTAATATGCTGTTCAATGAAACAGACTTCAAACAGAATGTAATAAGGTAAGATTCTACTTAGGTTTAGGAAAGGTTAGAACTGCGACCCCACACAGAAACGAACGGCTATCAAAGTAGGTTTTGGGTTAGATTAGAAATGCGACTCCACACAGAAACGAACGACTATCAAAGGAGGTTCAGGTTAGGTTTGAATAGTAACCCCATACAGCAACGAACGGCTTTGAAAGTAGGTTTATGTTAGGTTTGAACTCCAACCCCACACAGAAACTAACGGATATTAAAGTAGGTTTAGGTTAGGTTAGAACTGCGACCCCACACATAAGCAAACGGCTATTAAAGCAGGGTTAGTTTAGGTTAGAACTGCGACCCCATACAAAAGAAAACGGCTATCAAAGTAGGTTAGGTTAGAACTGCGACCCCACACAAAAGCAAACGGCTATCAAAGTAGGTTTAGTTTAGGTTAGAACTGCGACCCCACACATAAGCGAACAGCTATCAAAGTAGGTTTAGGTTAGGTTAGAACTGCGACCCCACACATAAGCAAACGGCTATCAAAGCAGGTTTAGTTTAGGTTAAAACTGCGACCCCACACAAAAGAAAACGGCTCTCAAAGTAGGTTAGGTTAGAACTGCGACCCCACACATAAGCAAACGACTATCAAAGTAGGTTTAGGTTAGATTAGAACTGCGACCCCACACATAAGCAAACGGCTATCAAAGCATGTTTAGTTTAGGTTAGAACTCCGACTACACACAAAAGAAAACGGCTATCAAAGTAGGTTAGGTTAGAACTGCGACCCCACACATAAGCAAACGGCTATCAAAGTAGGTTTAGTTTAGGTTAGAACTGCGACCCCCACACAAAAGCAAACGGCTATCAAAGTAGGTTTAGGTTTGGTTAGAACTGCGACCAGTGCGACCCCACATAGAAACGAACGGCTATTAAAATATGTTTAAGTTAGGTTACAACTGTGACCCCACATATAAGCAAACAGCTATTAAAGTAGGCTCAGGGATAGTTTAGAACTGCGGAATAAATATTACTAAATTTAAACCAAACTAAAATAAGAACCCGTAAAGGAAAACCTCAAGCACCATTCAAAATTCCCTGATTTAAATTTACTGAAAACTATTCTTGGACAGAATGACTTGTCGATGAAATGAAAATACTTGAACCGTTGTCTTTGAAACAACATTCGATTAAATGATTGTCGACAAGTCAAGACGAAACCCAAAAAAAAAAATCACAAATATTAAACTTATTTCGGCCACTTTTGAATCTCCTGAGAAAAAAAAACAAAATAGGATTCATTATTAGCAGGAAACCGTGTAACATGCATAATATATAACTACATACAATCGAAATGGCAACCTCCTTCTTTTTTGAAGTCGGTTGAACACATTTTTTTTCATAGAAGTCCAAAATCTACGCGTGCGAAGCCGCGGGCAAAAGCTAGTAATATATATATACGGAAGCGATTCTTTGCTATCTTACTAGGAATGTATCTATAATATGTCTTTGGTTTATTGATATATTTATATTTTGTGAAATAATTGTAGCATATATAGCGATACGGCAAAGGTGATAGTTGACAGTTTGAAAAAAAAAATTGTATAGCTAAGCCCCTCGTACATATCAATAGAGACTAACGATTTTGGTAGGATTACAAATAAACTCAAGTTTCCGACTATATTTCATTTATCGTCAGTCTTATCTTTATTCAATTTGCTCGCCTTTTTTTCTGAAAAAAAGTTTAATAAAAGAGCTGTTCTGTTCCATTGTTCGGACATAACTCAAAAATCTAGCCGCGATGGAGCGGAAATTTAAAATGGCTCGAACCAGTGAGTTATGCTTTGACCAATGGTTACACATTACTTTAAAAAATGATTGTCGCTGCTTTTTATTTTTTTAAATACCCATAGGTAAAAGTATTCGAGTCCTGGAAATGAAATTGACCGATGGAATGAGACATGACAGGTATCAGTTTTGGCATATCGTATAAGGAGTATATTTTCAAAAGGGCGTATTTCCACTCTGCCAACAAGGGTTATCAGGAGTTATTATTCTGTTTTGCTAAGAGAAATAATCTCAATTGACAAAGTCGAAATAAGCCCTTTTGAAAAGACACTCCTCATGTGGTGTCCACTGTCCATAAGAGTGGCTATCTTGCCCTTGAAATTTTATATCAAAAAGATATTTAAAACTACATCATAAGTTGTGCATGTTTACCAGTACATAGGTACTTAAGTACATACTACAACTGTAGAACTGTGGATAATAACTTTGAATTGACTTCAAAACTTACCTTCATTATAATTTATCACTCATCACCATCAGTAGTGATTTCTCACAAAGCTTGCTTCGTACGTATTATACATTTTAGCCATGCTGCATAACTTGAACACCATTATTTAGACTACATACATTCACATAAAGTAGGTATGCAATTCTAGTCTCAACGAATATGGCTAGCCACATACGACAATTGACTATTTAAATAATTTTAGAGGTGAGTCAACAAAGTTTAATTTAAACTTTACCGCCATTGTACTGAAACCCTTTTCAGGTGGCTTAATGTGTGACCAACGTTGCAGAGTTTGGCAAAACTTAAATAGAAAAAGTTATTATTAACTAGCCGTAGTCAGCTTTATAATTTGAATGTTTTCTTTTTCTTCGAATACCTAGCTATAGTTTAGCCAGTCAATATTAATGATAATTATTAATAATTACAGTTTGCCAGTGGAAGCGTCTTGAACCAAATAAGCAGAAATTTAAGAAAAAATTAAAAATGTATTTATTAAATAGCCTGCCATAATAACTGTCAAGTCCGTCCTAACTTTAAGTTAATGTGTTTATTTTCTTATTTACTTTTATGCTGCAGTCAAACTGTTAAACAGTTTTGCAGGGCCTGTGATAATTTTAATATTTGTCAACTGTTTTAATAATTCAATAAATATGTAAATAATAAATAAATAATAAATTAAGGTATTAAGTCTGTCGATGAAAGTGAAATATTTATTGAGAGTAAAAAATGCGAAATATTTCCATGTAAATTTATTTCGAATACTAGTTATCATTTTATAAAGTAGAATAAAAATCCTTTGTAATAATAACTTGAATTAAAAACCAAATTTCAACGATTATATCCGATATTGATACATAATTTAGTACCTATGTCCATTTATTAATGGGGATACTAGGTTAAAACATTAACATTAAGCCAAAACGACACAAACATTCCAAAGCAGAATTTTGTTATACAATAGATACAGTCTCGTCAAAAAATACATCTGAAACATGTCCAAGATAAAAGAGTCAACATCGTTAACATAATAAATTATTTTTGGAGCCGACCGTACCATACAAAATAATGTCGTAGATCAGCAGTCTGTGTCCGTCTCAATATTGTTATTATCTATACCATCACTGTGCCAAACGTTATGGTAATGCCGTCATATCGTAGACGTTGGCACAATCGACTGACCAACAATCCGGAAACGTACCCGGATAAGGACGTTACGTATAATAATATGGATACATTTCAGAACGTATACTAAAGGCCTAAGGATCAATATCGTTAACATATTTATGAACCTCTAGGGACATTGATGCGACGTGGGCGAATATGTTGTCAATATTATGGATAACCTATTTGATTTTATGTATTTTTATAAACAAGCAAGTATCTGTAACATAAAAATATACGAACACAAAACAGCAAAAATCTTATTTGAAAAGTATATTACCTAACTATTTGTAGACGTCAAATAGGTGTGAATAAAATAATAAAACTTATCGAAATAGAAATTAAAAAAAAATAGGAGGAATCACGTGTGTTAAAGCAAGGGTTGGTTTTTGACTGGGTTTACACTCACCTTGATTTTTTTAACATGAATTAATTACTTATTGCAGAAACGAGGGTGCTTACAATGGGCCCCATTACTCGTAAGATGGCTCACAGTGGCCCAAAGGGCAATGCAGGGGGCTATGCTAGGAATCTTTCTATTTATTTATTTATTTATTTTTTTTATTCCAATAAGTTACACAGCATTACAGTAAAAACCAAGTCACTGCGAACTAAAAATTCTATGAGATCGTATTACAAACAAGTGTCATATTATGAAGTAATTAAACAATCATTTAATCTTTTTTGGACTCATATGACTCATATCCATATTATTGCGTACAATGACGCCAATCCGTCCGATTTCTGTATGTTATAGATTGCCTCCTCCCGTTGTTCCAATATGTTAAGGATATTTTCACGTTTATGTGGCATATTTACTAGGACACTCAATATAGCCATTTACCATAATTATGATTTCATTAACATAGTAAAGGTATATTTTATCTCTATACTTCCTGTTCCCCATAAACGTGGCATAACATAGACATGATATTTATTATCATAAACAACGAACGGGAATGTACCCCGTTAGAATCTTATATTTTTCGAGATCACTAGTCAAAATGGCATACATTTATTGAAATCATTACGTCCGTCTGTCTGTCCGTATGTCACAGTCATTAGAAAATTTAGGACATATTTAAAATACCTGCATACATACATATCACATAATCGGAACAGGTGTAGGTACCATTAATAAATACATAAATAAATATCTTGCGACTTCTTACACAAAGCGCCCTAGTCCCACGGTAAGCTAAATTAAGGCTTGTGATGTGGATACCAAGCAACGATACATTTAATAGATAGACACATATATATTATACTTAAATACATAAGCAGCCACGACCAAGGAACAAATTGTTGTGATTAGGCTTAGGACTTTTCATAGCATATCGTGGTTCTAAAATCCTTGGAGCCGCTATGTGTAAAGTTTTCGAAGTCAAAGTCAAAGTATATTGTAATATAAAATATAATGATTTATACCTACTGTCACATCGTTACTGAGTTAATTTAAATCGAACGTAATTAATTTTAATAATCGAACTTGATTTCATAAAAAGTGCATACGAAATTTAGTTACCTTACAAAAAAAAACATAAATTTATTATCACTAACTTTTACCTGCAGATGTGTGATGTACGTGATAAAAAAAATCAAGCTTTCAATATAAATGTACTTGATGCCACTCAGCCGAGTAGCTTAGGAGTAAACGTAAAGTCAAACTTGCACTATTTTTTTTCCAAGACACCCAACCGAAAAACCTTTTTGGCTTTAGATCGGACTAGTATCTCATTTCTACTCTAAAGTAAGGAGAAGAAGGTGCATAGCTTCCTGTTAAAGATGAAATCTTCAAAAATTCTCAAAAAAAAAAAAACATATTAAAAAAAAATTTTAAACGTTCGTAGCTCACGACTGATGCCGCTGAGCGGTTGCTGCATACTAACGAGAGGGGCGGGGTGAAATGGCGTCATGCATAATACAGCCAGTGAGCAAAAAAAATACTACTATTTCAGTAGTTATTGCGGTCATCCGATCTTAGCCGGGGGTATCTTAAGTCGTTTAAGTCGACAAACGTCAGTTTTGTTTTTTGTTCGGAAGTTACATGTAATTTATACGAAACTTTCGAGAAAAACAACATGATACTTTCGCCATTTTCATCGCTATTTCCGATCTAAGACTTTTTCTAGTTTGTCTTGAACCTAATTGTCTAGTTTTTTATGGTTTCTGATATTACTAATTTCGTATGCACTTTTTATGAAATCAAGTTCGATTTTTAAAATTAATTACGTTCGATTAAAATTAACTCAGTAATGATGTGACAGTAGGTATAAATCATTATATTTAATATTACAATATACTTTGACTTTGACTTCGAAAATTTTACACATAGCGGCTCCAAGGATTTTAGAACCACGATATGCTATGAAAAGTCCTAAGCCTAGTTGTGATAAATAAATACACAAATAATGCCCTCACCGGAATTCTAGCTTCGTAGGCAGGATCTCTACCAACTAGGCTACGGAGGCTAACAAGACCATTGCTTTTAAATATTTAGTTACTGTTATAAATTAATCATTATTATTACTGCAATCTAGTAAAATATAAACTGTTTTAAAAGTCGAGAAAATTGTTTGCCAAATAATATTCCCTGGCCAATATAATTATCAGGGACATACAGGTTGATCAAAACAAAAATCTTATTTCCTGCTTCCTTTCGAAAAGTTAATAGCCTGTGTGCAAATAATTTATGGATTAACCTTAAACATTATTAAGATTTATTAATGAAGAATATTTTGCAATCGCCGAATAAAGAAATCCGTGAGATAAAATTATCAATATCCTTTTCCCCAGGCATATGAAATATATTTTCTCAAACATGCGATGAACTATTGTTGTTTATAATGTTCCTTATAATGTATGGAATTTATGAAGTATGACATTTCAGGTGCGACTAGGACAAGAGATTGTCAACGGAATTTAATACAAATATATTATTGAAGGCGTTGGCCGGCAAAGTGCTCTTTTTCAATTCCATTCTACATAAAGTGGCACAGGCATCCTGACATTCTGCCACTATGCAATAAAATTGATGTTTTTGTTGTCTATTTCATTGAAGTAGCTTTTTTCTTCTCTCATTTGCTATTTAGTTTAACGATTCAAAAGCGCTTGTTACTGGGCCTAATTGAATAAAGAATATTTTGACTTTGATTTTGCATGTTTGAGAAAAGCACTATAGGTACACACTTCGACCGGAAATACGGGGTTGCCGGTCGAAGATATATAATATAAGGTCCTAATTTATTAGTTGCAGATATTTTAACACATGATACTTTACATTAAAATAATTAACTTTAAATATAAATTAAGAAATCTTTTCATGTAACTTTTTTGATTTCATTTTCCTAACAAAAAAAAAAATTGTAATTTCGTCTGAAAAAAATCATCATGTGCATTATCACATGTCACAATAACAAGCTGTCTGTCATGTCATCAAACGACACAATCCAACGGAAAATAACATGATATTGACAATCAAGTTTTTAATTTATCAACGTGAAGTGGCCAGTTCCAGTTAAGAGGTACGTAAAAGAGGTACTAGAATCTGTTCAATGAGTTTTCATTTAATAATCACATAAACAGGATGTTTTTACGTAGTAAATTTGTTCTTCCGTTTTCTCCAAAAAAACATCGTAAAAGCTATAATGTTTCACGGTTTAATATACTCCAGAGACCGAGTACTATCAGCTGTAAAAATATCTGCATCTAATGTATATGTATAGGTCGGATAGGTCTGAGACTTTCGTCCCGGCCTCTATAGTAATGTAGGTACTATTTATTAGGGGGTGGTGAAAAACCTTAACAAAATTATTGTATTACTTCTTATTTAAAAAATAACTTTGAACGTTATACGGAACTTCACTGTGTTTTACTTGTTTGTGAATTAAAGGTCTTGTAAAGACATGAATAAATTTTATAAAGACGTGGACTTATGCTAAGCATCGAGTTTCATAATCGGCGTTAGCAATATCGGTTTTCTGAAACGGAAATGCGGTTCGGTTCCTGTCTCAAATAACAAATTATATAAAAAGGAATTCATTTTCGGTTCAAAGAAAGGTTTCTTTTGATATGTCTTTGGAATTAGCAATATCTTATTTTTATGGTTTTGATTAGATTATGTTTGCGGGATATTTTTTTGGGTAAGATGTTTCTTGAGATATGAGAATTCTTTTATTTCGCACGAATTCAGTTTTATTATTTTCAGGATGCTTAGCCAAGTTGCCAATCGCTAACGCTTAGTAGCGTATTGTAGTTTTCCCTCTCTGTCACTCTTTCATATTAGTGCGACAAAGACAGTTGGCTGCCTTTCGTTTACGATTGACGATTAAGCGTTAGCGATTGGCAACTTGGCTAAGCATCCAGGAATGGGTTTCGATGGGCAACAAACGAAACCTAATTGCTTGTACCGTAAACGCGGGTTACTTTGAACTTTGGGGTTGCATTGATAAAAACTTATTTTATTTTTTAATCGCGAATATCTTCCGTTACTAAACGCATTTGTATATATTTTTTTTAAGTCTAGCAAGAACGATAGTTATCCTTATTAATTGTTTAGACACTTTAAATGAGTACGATCGTTAGAATAGCGTATCACGTGTTTATATTTACGTATACTTTTTGCTATTTTTTGTGTATAAAATAACTTCGAAACTAACAATAAGGGTAGTGAGGTAAACGGTTCTTAATCACAATTAACTTGTCACAAGTGTGTTTAGGTATACAAATATAACGTTTTTGGGGTCTTCAATTCAAACTAAGTACTCATAACAATTGTTTTTATTCAATGGGGTGTCTTTGATCACCTACATGGGGTCACATTGATCAGAATCTTACGTATAGTTGGCTATGGTATGTCTCTCCATTTGACTGTTTATTTTATTAGAAGATTGTTCTCTCTTCAATGTTTGATTTTTGTTTTTAATAAAGTTGAATACTGAAGTTTTTTTAATAATATATCGGGGCTACTTTGATCACAAATATTTGATCAAAATAACCCCAAAACGACGTAAATTGTTGTAACTTTTGATGCTGCGAACGGATTTATTTATTTTCTTAGGAGAAATTACTATTGTAAGGGTTAACATTCAATTACCCTAAAAAAAACATAAGGTATCAAAATAACCCCAATGTCAGTTTAACTTTGATCACAACGTTTTATTTTTCTATCTTTATACATTTTTAAAGTATCGTTTCAAATTTTTTTACCGAGAAAGATAACAAAAAGTTGATGTTACTATTTTATTTTTTGATTTATTTTACGCCTAATTTTAGAAGATATTGAAGTTTACACTTTAAAATTGATCAATGTAACCCCAGTATACGGTACTACTGCTGCTCGTCTTCCGTGTATTATTTATTAGGATTACAAAAGTAATTACAAACACTAGAAAATATATAGTCTTTCTATTATATATAGTACTAGCTTTTGCCCGCGGCTTCGCACGCGTAGATTTTGGACTTCTATGAAAAAAAATGTGTTCAACCGACTTCAAAAAAGAAGGAGGTTGCCATTTCGATTGTATGTAGTTATATATTATGCATGTTACACGGTTTCCTGCTAATAATGAATCCTATTTTGTTTTTTTTTTTCTCAGGAGATTCAAAAGTGGCCGAAATAAGTTTAATATTTGTGATTTTTTTTTTGGGTTTCGCCTTGACTTGTCGACAATCATTTAATCGAATGTTGTTTCAAAGACAACGGTTCAAGTATTTTCATTTCATCGACAAGTCATTCTGTCCAAGAATAGTTTTCAGTAAATTTAAATCAGGGAATTTTGAATGGTGCTTGAGGTTTTCCTTTACGGGTTCTTATTTTAGTTTGGTTTAAATTTAGTAATATTTATTCCGCAGTTCTAAACTATCCCTGAGCCTACTTTAATAGCTGTTTGCTTATATGTGGGGTCACAGTTGTAACCTAACTTAAACATATTTTAATAGCCGTTCGTTTCTATGTGGGGTCGCACTGGTCGCAGTTCTAACCAAACCTAAACCTACTTTGATAGCCGTTTGCTTTTGTGTGGGGTCGCAGTTCTAACCTAAACTAAACCTACTTTGATAGCCGTTTGCTTATGTGTGGGGTCGCAGTTCTAACCTAACCTACTTTGATAGCCGTTTTCTTTTGTGTGGAGTCGCAGTTCTAACCTAAACTAAACATGCTTTGATAGCCGTTTGCTTATGTGTGGGGTCGCAGTTCTAATCTAACCTAAACCTACTTTGATAGTCGTTTGCTTATGTGTGGGGTCGCAGTTCTAACCTAACCTACTTTGAGAGCCGTTTTCTTTTGTGTGGGGTCGCAGTTTTAACCTAAACTAAACCTGCTTTGATAGGGATGAATTTTCAAAAAACCTGAAACATGTGTTTACTTATTTATTATTAAAAACATTCCTGTGAAGTTTCGAATAAAATAGCCCAACTAATCTTATTTCCCCATACAAACTTTAACCCTCCATTTAACCCCCATAGGGAATGAATTTTCAAAAAACCTGAAATACGTGTCTACTTATTTATTGTCAAAAACATTCATGTGAAGTTTCGAATAAAAAAGCCCAAGTAATCTTATTTCCCCATACAAACTTTAACCCTCCATTTAACCCCTTTAAGGGATGAATTTTCAAAAAACCTGAAACATGTGTTTACTTATTTATTATTAAAAACATTCCTGTGAAGTTTCGAATAAAATAGCCCAACTAATCTTATTTCCCCATACAAACTTTAACCCCCCATTTAACCCCTTTACGGGATCAATTTTCAAAAATCCGTTCTTAGTGCGCCTCTAAACATTATAAAGAATGTACATGCCAAGTTCGAACTCTCTAGGACCAGCGGTTTGGGCTGTGCGTTGATTTAAGTCAGTCAGTCAGTCAGTCAGTCAGGACATTGCCGTTTATATATATAGATTTTGTATTGTACCTATTACAGTAATTAACTGCCACCGGCTCCCTATGTCACCATAATGACAAGTGTGACAATTGTAAAATATCAGTGTTACTGACGTCACAAGCCTCCGTAGGCTACGGCCACCGCTTACTATCGGACGGTTCATGTGCTTGTTTGCCATCAACATAAAATTACTACTAATAACGCCGTTAATACATTTCTTTTTACTTTTGGAAAGTTGTGAAAATTGACAGAAAGCTTAGAACAATTTTCGTAAAATCATGGAGACATCTATGTCGGAATTTCGCTACAATTGTCCTGCATGCTTAGCCAAGTTGCCAATCGCTAGCGCATAGTAGCGTATCGTAGTTTTCCCTCTCTGTCACTCTTTCATATTAGTGCGACAAAGACAGTTAGCTACGATTGACGACTAAGCGCTAGCGATTGGCAACTTGGCTAAGCACCCTGTTCTTTGTGACAATTGTAATTTTGATTCACTAAAAAGTTGGTATTTATAATTTGATTTCGAACATTTCTTGCAATATATTTGATGTAGATGTCAAACAACCACACGGTCCGTCTGATGATAAGTGGTAACGTAGCATATGGACGCCTGCAATGGTAGAAACAGTAAATTTACAATTGTCGGACTTATCATCGTGGTGAAATAGCAGCCAGAAGCTCTTGTATCTGTTAATCTGTCTTTTTTACAGTGAAAAAAGTTTGAAAGGTACATAAAATACAATATTTTCAAATTTTACACCCTCATATTAGAATAAGAAAGCTTCGAAGCGTTTTAAGCCTTTTCACAATCTACTTCTCAGAACGTAAACTGAACATAACTCTTCCCTTTATCCTCATAACGGCTTATATTAATACGAAATGCTTGTCGCATACGACGTTTATCGTGTAGAGGTTCGAACTATCGGGCGAGCGCCAAGAAAGCAGCGGCGAAATGTAACAACGGAAAATGAGTCAAGTAAACGTTGAATGAAATGTTCACACAAACCTATCGCCTTGTGGCAGGCGAGTACACACTTGGGGGAAGAGTTGAGTCATGTTTATTGTTTACGTGTACAAATATTTTGTTCCTATGTGATTATAAAGTTGACCTTGACTTAGCTTTTTACTTAAACTTATTGTAAAATTAACAACTACATTTATAATAGTACATTACGAAACAAATGCGAAAAACATGAAATCCGAAACGAGTGGCGATGTTTTAAAACACGACCGAAAGGAGTGTTTTTAATCAACACGATAATTTTATGAAAAACGAATTTAAAAAATGCAGTTTTGTCAATCAATTTAAAATGTAGTTGTGATTTGTGATAATTAAATGGCAAATTAATTTAACATAGATTTGTTGTCTTATTTTTCAATACTGTTTTTATCGCTGAAATACATGTCAATCATCATCCTTCTAATGCTGAAAATGGGCTACGTGCGTAATTATTACACTTAATTACTTTTTAATACAAGGTGGAGGTAGAAATCAGTAATGGCAATATACATACATGGCCGATAAAAAAACTTTTAATTAAACATAACAACTGCTTAAAGATTTAAATTAATTCATCAGCATTTTCAAATAAAGGTACGTTGTACCGGTTATTGCAAACAAAGTTACTAGGTTTTAGTCTGGTGCCACTTACAAAAAATTTGGTACCTACCTGACACTGTGTGACATTTATTTCGCTGATATTTTCAGAGCGAAAAGATTTCTTATATAGATTTCTCCTCTTATTAATATACCAGTTCAGGTAGGACCAATTTTAAACTATACTAATTATAGTATAGTATAGTGGCACCTACCTGACACTGTGTTAAATTTATTTCGCTGATATTTTCAGAGCGAAAAGATTTCTTATATGGATTTCTCCTCTTATATTAATAAGAGATAAGAGACCTCTGATATTTTCAGAGCGAAAAGATTTCTTATATGGATTTCTCCTCTTATATTAATAAGAGGAGAAATCTATATAAGGAATCTTTTCGCTCTGAAAATATCAGCGAAATAAATGTCACACAGTGTCAGGTAGGTACCACTATAATACTATAATTAGTATAGTTTAAAATTGGTTGATCGTACATACTTAACTAAGTATTTCTCGAAAAATGTTGAAAGTACATTGTGTTATCTATTTCCAGTTATATCGTCGGGGATAGTGTTATACTGCGTAACTACCAAAGCAGATAGAGTTCAAATATCAAACAATTGACACTCTAATTGATCTTAATTGAATTTGATACTTACGCTGTATTGCACTATCCCCGACGATATGTTAGGTAAAATCGACAACACACCTGTGAACACAGGCAAAGTGCCAAAAATATGTAAACAGAACTTTATTGCCTGGATATAAAGGTGTGTATACATATTTCTGGCACTTTGTCTGTATCCACAGCTGTGTTGTCGATTGGCATGATGACTGGCAAGTCAAATCAGCATCTTTTTTTCGAAATGTCAAAACGATCACCACTATAAAATTTTATATGAAATACTCAAAAGTGACGTCACGTTTGAGTACTGCCAAATGACCTACTCTTTTAAGTTCTTTTCAATTTATTAAATAGAAGTTCTGTACAAAAATTACTGCAATCTACATCTCAGTAATAATTTCTTCGTGTATTACGTCGTGCATGTTAAATAATTTATTTTAACTACAGTCATCATCCCTATTATTTATGATTAAAATGAAGCAGCTGTTTGTCAATAGAAGCGGTATGTCAAAGCGCTCTGGCGGAAAAGTGTCAGGCAGGCGGGTCCTGTCTGCGAGGCCTTATAGTTTCCTAGATTAATGGATTTGCAACAATTCTGTATCGTTCTTCCACGAGACATGTTATTTTCATAAATACATTATTAATATGAAATATGTACCTAAACCGAATAGTCACGATATCTTCATATGATTATTAATGTACAGTAATTAGATGTATTGTAATTGTTAATACTCGATTAATTGTAGTAAACACAGAATCCTAATATTTAAGAAGGTTCTTTATTTTATTAGATTTAGGGCAATATCAAACAAAAAAGTATTTTACCCCAACTAGTTACATTTGTACTAAAGTTTAAACAACCAATTCGTTTAGAAAGCATGTAAGTACTATTTACTCGAAACAGGTATGATTCCCCTATATTATACTCTTATTTTCATACATCAATTGACATAGTCTAGTACAGTCGCCATCAGATATAGCGGCCAGGTTGCCCACAAATATCTGAGCAAACCTCTATTGCCATGGCAAAAGAGTGCATTTTCCGATATATTTGAGCACGGTAGCAGCACCGGTATAACTGACAGTGAATGTACACTTCGAAGTAGTTTAGATATTCAATGGCTGATTCATCTGTTCACGTTAATCTATGGTTGCTGACATCACAAGCGCATTCTTGCGGAAAAATGTCAAACCGATAGCGCTGGCCCTTGTAGGGTTCCGCTGATTGATGTAGGAACCCCAACCCCACAATACGGACCCGTAGGAACATTCCAGATGAGTTGTGACAAGATATGATTTGTGGGGATAGATAGCGTCGATTCGGTCGTGTGCGTATTTTCAATTCGGTATTTCTGTTTGACCCACGTCACATTCGGAACCCATATTTCTTATTGACGTATGATATGAATATTGACTTTTTGTGTGTATAAATATGTTAGCGGTTTATGTCTATTTTCGTAAAACAGAACTTTTTGTGGTGGATATCTGTCGAGAAAATACAAAAGTTAATTTAGTTATGGCATTTTGACGTGAATCCGTATTGATGTTATGTACACACATGGTACTGGTTCTGTTACATTTTGATACTAAAATGATACAACTTTAATATAATGTAATCTTTATAGAGCACTTCCACCCTGTTGTAACATTATATCAATGTGATAAGAGTAAAATTTTGCCTTTTTTACATATGTTTGCCCATAAAAGGTTTAAATTTGATGTTATAAAACGAAATCAAAGGACTAACCCCATCAGATACCAAAGCGGCAACAGAAATCAAAATATTCCATAAAATACGACAAAAATATTTAAGTCGTCAAAGTAATCGTAACTTTGTATTACTGTAATATATCAAAACGTCGACAAACAACTTCTTGATGTTATTCACACATTAACTAACGTATACAAATAATAGTTTCAAATTACAGGCGCAAATATCGACACAAATATTTGCGCAACACAATCTTCTCCCTACACCTCCTACTTAGTGTCACCCCAGCATTATCATTGTGGCCGTTAATGTGTGTCCATACCTACGCTAATGTGTCCATTGATACGCCATATTAAATAATGGGTCGTTAGCAACCTTTGTTGTGTCAGACGCTATGATAGGTACTATTTGTATTTGGTAAATAACTAATACAAATAGGTAAAGTAATGCAATATCCATTTGCCTACTTTTTCGATATTTTGAGATAGTTTATATTTAGATACCAGTACTTAAACAATATATTATATTTATGTATATACATAGACATACATATACATACATGTATAATATATATAGGCATACGTATATGTATATTTATAATTTATTGAAATAAATAATTCTAGAATAAATAAAATAATGTTGTTAGTTGTTGTTATGTATTTACATTACCAACTTGACGTCTGTTGACGTAGCTTATCCAAAAATGGAATATTCTCCTCAAAACAGTGCTATCTAAAATTAAAGCAAAATAATAGTTCTAGGATTTTGTTATCGTAGGGCATCGATCTGTCCAGACATTATTATGGTACGGATTTAACCCAACCTAAATCAATTTAACTTCACTTCATTAAATCATAATAGTGTCACTAGTAGGGCACGTAAACTGAAATTACAATACGCAATCCAACTGTAGAAATATTTCTGTACGACCGGGCATAAAACAGAGTTGTTTCCTTGTAAAATCAAACGAGATACGAGGTATACCATTTTGTTAGTGCAATTGACATAGGGCAACGGACCAACGTTCGTCCGTGTCGGCTCGTAAGGGAACGTTATCGGGTTGGGAACCGTTCCCGGGAGAAATGAATGATTTATGCAGTTTGCTAGAGATAAGCCTTGCTTGTACTGTTGTTTCACTGTTAGTATTAATCCAATTATAATTACAGTTTGGCATTTCACGTTCAGATTAAAGAGTGACTGCATTTTGCGATTGACATCAGTTACTAGTTTTAAGTGAATATGTAATGACTATAAAATAGTACACAAGTGCGAAAAACATGAAAGGCGAAACGGGTGGTAATGTTTTAAATCGACACGAGTTACGAATTTCGTTTTTGCACGAGTCTCGTACGACGTTTTTCAGTACAGATGGCCCTCAGAAGTTTTGGACCTGACGTAAAATGATCCACTTCTCGCACTAGAGCCTAAAAAAGGCACCATCTGTACTAAAAACTTCTTTTTAACTCGGGGTGATTGTCGCCCTCGTTTCACTCGGGCTCCAACTTGAACCCTCGTCGAAAAAAATTTTTTTTGTACTTGTTTCCAAATGTACTATTTCAACCAGGTGGGCTACCGTGAACCGCGTTCCATTATGTATTACCTCTCTATCGTGCATATTATTTGACACGTGAGTGTACCAGGGAGGCAACAAACCGATGTGGCTTCGGTAGGTATTCAGAGAAAGAAAATAATAAATTTGAAGAGACCTCATCGCGCTGTATTCAGGCTAGGGTTTTGACGTTACATTTAGATAAGGTTGCTCTAAGGGTTGTAAACCTAGGCGAGATACGAATTTAGCAATGTGCCCAATAGAGTCAACTATTGACATAATCCATTGGTACGTCGGTTCACGTTGGCTCGTTAGACGACGTTATTGAGTTTGGAATGGTTCGGTCCCGGAGACATTGAACGATAAAAATGCAGTAAATGCCTTTTCTCAAACTTGCTACGGAATGTTGATGTTACTTACTTTAAATTAAGCCCGGAAATACAATGTATCCGGTGTCATATGCTAAGATGATATGTAAAGAGATTTCATGTATTTATTTCACACCTAGGACTGCAAACAAACTGTCTTTTGTTTTGAAACGTCAAATTGTGACACTAGGTCTTGACATTCAGCCACAGAAAAAAAATAACCTAAGAACTAATGTCTATACCAACAGGTAAAAGGATACCTCAAACAGATTAAAAAAAAAGTTAGGCGCGAATGTTTTTTTTTTAATGTTGTACGATACTGTACTATTGTTTTATTTACAAATCAAATAGTATAGTTCGGCGAAATCAGTTCGTTTTATTTCATGGCAAGTTTGAGAAAAGCACTATACAAATCTCGGCGAGAAACAGGGTTACAGGCCGCGTATATTCCTATCTGGCCTCAGTTCCTTCGGCCAGATATATCTACTTGGCCTGTAACCCTTCGTTTCCCGTCCTCTATAGTAATGTACTATTGCTAGTTTCGCGGCTGTTGCTTGAGTTTTAGAATATGATAATAATAATATTTTGCGGCAGGTATAAAGTTCCATATACACTCGCGGTCTATGAATATGGATCAGGTGTCATTTTTAATAGAAATTACTGCTGATTCCAAAGAGATTTTTCAAATATTTACAGGATAGGTGGAATCCTTTTTAACAACAGATTCTGTTGTAATTTAATATACTCGTACCTACCTACATTATACCTATATTACACGTAATACACGTA
>JALPQI010016567.1:0-23232 GCA_025490895.1 Thaumatotibia leucotreta
ACGGAGTTAATATTCTATACTTAAAATACCTAAATATATTAATATTTGTAAACTATGTACGATTCATTATATTTATTAATAATCGTATTTTTTTCAACTATGTTGAATTCGAACGTAGGAATGGAACATTATCGTCGAAGGTCAAATGGAATTTAAAAAAAATGGTTTGGTAGAATAACCTCGCCATAGTTCTTCGGTAAATTTGTTGCCAGCTGTAGCTACTGGCTAAGTGGCAAGTTGGCAACGTCGCTCGTTCGTTCGCTCGCAGTGATTCTATTTTGCAAGTTACCTATTAGGCTATATGTAGACTATAATGTAATACTTATTATGATTATAGCATGATTATAGGTATTTCAAAACTTGACGCTTCAATCATGATTGATATTTATGATGGTGAAAGGACCCCGGGCCTAAAGTATGGAAAATGTGGTTTCAGTCAAATCTTCTGAAATTTTGATATGTTATAGATTTAAGTGCCCTGAACAAAAAACTCTATGGGTGCTACCACGGTTTCCGGGTCCCTTTCCATGTTCTGCTCGATTTTGTACCAGATAACAAAGTAGTACTTAGTTCTACTTCGGGTCTATTTATTTAAACAATTGACATTAGTTTGAAACTTTTTTGTGATAATGCTGGTTAGTTAAAGACATAAAACGTCTACAATGTCAACTTCATACGCACGTGATTGACTTATCCTTTATAGCTAAATGTGTGATTTTATAATATACTTGACATTGTAAAATATGAACTCATTCAAACATTAGAAAATATGACGCTACTTTTAAATAGAGGACATTGCTTCGTATGTAATAATGCTGTTGCTTTTCGTGCACTGTGGCGGATACCTACCAGAAAACAACGAAGAAAAATTGCAATCTGCTATTTCGTTCAGAGAATCTATGAACAACATGCCGGTTGAGTTCAACAACGAGTCCCGTGTGTGTATTAATTGTGACCGATTGCTGAACTCAGCCGGCATTGTACGTAGACGTTTTATGTCTTTAACTAACCAGCATTATCACAAAAAAGGTTCAAACTAAAGTCAATTATTTAAATAAATAGACCCGAAGTAGAGAGAGTGGAGTAAGTACTACTTTGTTATCTGGTACAAAATCGAGCAGAACATGGAAAGGGACCCGGAAACCGTGGTAGCACCCATAGAGTTTTTTGTTCAGGGCACTGAAATCTATAACATATCAAAATTTCAGAAGATTTGACTGAAACCACATTTTCCATACTTTAGGCCCGGGGTCCTTTGTACCGTGATTTATAATACGAGATACGAGTTATTACTGTTACCAGTGGCGGCTGTAGGTAGTGACCTACCATAAAATTTGACAGAATCGTCATCAATATTCATTTTTAAATACTCCACGACATTTCTATATTTTTGTTTTCATATAAATAACTATAACTATAGTGGACACCACGCCACTACCGTTCCCGCAGTTCTAAAATTTCGCGCCGTGAGCATATTTTTGGGATTTTTATTTTTGCTGGTGCAAATATCGAATTTGACGGAAATGAGCCTATGATAGGCAACAGAGATTCAGGAGCGTATATTTAGGGATTTTCTAAACATCTAATAATTCATTTGGTGTTAAACCGTATCTCGAGCTCTATCTAAATCTACATATTAGCATCATCAGCCCTTCCGCGAAAATCGAAATCCGCAAATTTCGAGAATTAGTCCCGCTCATTGCCCGCTCACGACACCTTCGTTGGAGTGATAGAGAAAAATCTTCGAAATTTACGAATTTCGATTTCCGCGAACTTCGAAATCTGCAAATTTTGGGGATTTGTTGCTGTCCTAATCAATTCAAGACGCCTTTGTAGAAATAACAGAGCTAGATGTTCTAAATTTACGGTTTTCGGAGTCTGTGGTAGGCTTTTTACTTAAAGTGACAAAGACACGATGTATGTTTACAAATTTCGATAGTTATGGAAGATTGGAGTGACAAAGAAAAATCCTCGAAATTTACGAATTTTGTTTTTCGCGGTAGGGCCACAGGGCTTTATTTGCGGTTTTACACTTATATTCGCATCCTCTCTTATATTTTTGTGCAAAATTGATTTTAGTGACATCTATGGCCTCTTTTATCCTAAACGGATCTATCCATTTAATGTTTTACTCCGATAGCAAGCTAAAATTCAATGACGAGATCATTAATCTATTGCACGATAGATGGCGTTTAAATGAATCAATGCTAATAAATTTAAAATCTTCATACATATATTTCTATTGTTTAAAAGGCTGTAAAATGATTTTCTTTGCTACGATATGTTAATTCAATTAAAAATATATATTGTCAGATACTGAGAGGGGAGAATATAAGCAGTCAAAATACGTTTATGTGCCAATGGCGCACGCGGCGCCATCTGTTAACTTTTTTGAAAAAGAATTTAGAGTTGTATGGGGCGAACAGTCTATGTATAAGTTAGTCTATGCTTTAATTTAACGGAAATCAATAAAAACACGGTGTATAATAGATATATACATAATATATAGATACTTATATACCTACATGGACATCCACGACCAAGCAACAAATTTATATTATTTTTGATATATAAATTATTTGTGAATATTGTTCTTGATGATTTCTGAACGAAATCAAGGAAGTCATAACTGGATCAGGACCATTGGACAACAACATTATTTTGTCCATTTACAATAAGTTGTTGTAAATCAGGTATCAATTATTCATATAAGTACATAAATGTTAAAACATGGAACTGAACTGATTAAATTTAAAATTGTTAAATATTAACTTTCACTGTTTTTATTGCAAATCGCTATTTAACAAGTTTAGCCACTAAAAAGGTATCTAAAAGAGATCACTCTTTAGCGGGGAGCGGTGAGGCTGCCTGTTGTTTATCTCTACTTTTAATGTTGTTCTATAATTTATCGATATAATTATGAATATCGGTAGGTAGTAGATAAATGAGGAGTCCCTATGACAGCTCCTAAATGCCACCAGAATTCCGACCACTGAACACGAATATTTGATCTAGAGTCATGGATGTTTTCTATGTATCTCATTATGTATTTATCCATATGTATGTTGTATGTATATCATCGCCTAGTACCCTTAGTACAAGCTTAAAAAATGCAATAACTCTTGTCTTGTGCAATGTAATTTCTATACCAGAAAGATCATTTTTTGGGTTCCGTAGCCAAAATGGCAAAAATGGAACCCTTATAGATTCGTCATGTCCGTCTGTCACAGACGATTTACTCGGAAACTATAAATGCTACAGTAACGAAATTTGGTAAGGATATGTGTTGTATGAACCGCTACAGGATTATGATACTAAATTGTAACAAAAACCATTGGGGTGGGGGCCCTCCATACATGTAACTGAGGGATAGAATTTTTTTTTGTTGTATATAAGCGTGTGGGGTATTAATAGAAAGGTCGGAAATTATATGAAGGTTTATAAATCTAATTTTTATTCAAGCTGATCGTTTTCGAGATATCAGCTCTCAAAAGTCTGAAAAATGTGTCCCCCTCCCCTCTATTTTTTAAACAGCGCGATATAAAATTCTAAAAAAATAAATGTTATGCACATAATAAACTCTATCAACGATTTTTGGTTTGATAAAATTTATATCTCCTATAGTTTTTGAGGTAGTAGTTGATTTAACTGTATTTTTTTAATAATAAATTGATAATGGTACGGAACCCTTCGCGTGCGAGCCCGACTCGCACTTGGCCGGTTTTTTTTTATCTCGATTTAGCTACTCAGCACACTTCTTTGAAAGGTCTGAGGTCCTGGTAAGATTATTAAGCTCATGTTGTAAAAAAGTTTTAGGATTTGAAATCTCTCCACAGGATTCAGATTCATAAAATCACAGTACCTACTTAAAATAAGACTTGTAGGTAAACCAGACCTGCCAGCTGACATCTGCTAGCAGACATTCTAGCTTCCTACTTTACAGACTACAGTATAGCTGTACCAATCAAAAAAATTGTAGAACAGTGTTTTTATAAGATTTTTTTATTTGATGACAGTTTTATTCTAGTACGTAATTATCGATATCGATGAAACAAAAAAAATCGCACTGGCTAATGTTTTGTTTTGCAGTAGACATCCGGGCTCTGTTTATAAGTAGTAATATAACAATGTTATTTTCAGATGGAAAAATATTGAATTTATTTGGGGCTCCACAAACTTAGAAAGAAGAAGAATAATTTTACTACATTCTAAGTAAGTAAGTATTCTAAGTACCTAATTGATGAATATACAATCAAATTGAAAACTTAACAGTTTTTTATTAACCTGCCTTTAAGGTTTAGCGCTTTCCCCCTTTAAGTAACATGTACCATAATCCGCACTTTCGAATTTCCAATATCTATTATTAGCAGACTCGTGTGTAAAACCGGGCCATGGAGTAACAATATCAGTTACTAATCATCGGCTGTGCTAATGGTTTGACTGTTAACCCCTGGAGTGCCTAGTGACAGATCCGTCACAAGCCAATTGGACTATAATATAAAATAATTAAAGTAATTAATCAACAAGCAAATGTATGGCAGCGGCGTTCCAGGGGTTAATTCACATAGGTACCTACTTATATGATTTCCGGGTTCGAAATAACTGCATCTTCACCACCTAAATAAGATAAGTCTTCAGAATACAATCCACCACAAGAATTACAAATCCAGCCTCCCTTAATTTTCTTCTTTTTTTTTATTCTTCTGCATTCGGTTTACCTTTATTCGGACTTTTTCTTCCTCTTTTTGGTTCCAATTCATCATTATTATTATTCGACCGTTTTATCCCTTTCTTTTTATCTAAAACTTTCGAAGTTGTTGCAACAGGCGTTTTTTCATTTCCTTTATTATTATTATTTGACCGTTTTATCTTTCTTTTTATTTAAAACTTTCTAAGTTGGTGCAATAGGCGTTTTTTCATTTCCTTTGTTGTGAATTAATTTGATTCTCTTTTGGGTCAATTGGTGTTAAACATTTTTTGGCGTGAGCTTGGTTTCGGTATCATGTTTTGGTAAAATTAATTATATCAGTTACCTTGATGTCACTCTTCGTTTGAATTACATCTTGTTTAGATAAATCTATATTTTGAGGAGTTTTTGGAACATCTGTGGCAGTGGTGGAGATAAAATTCTGGAAACTTGTGTTTCAATTATAATGTAAGACGTGTCTTTCCCGACAGATTGACCCGATAACGTCTCTGGTCCGGGTTTGGTATTGCTGCAGGCTGACTCTTGAATGTCATTTTTCATCCCACTTGGTTTATCTTTACTGGGCTCATTTGCTTCCTCCATAGCATTTCTATTTAGCTCAAGTCAAGTAAGTCATTTAAGGGATCCGTACTTGATGCCATTTTTGCTTGAGAAATTACAAGATCTAAGTCTTCGTTTACAAAACTTCTTGCAATTGCCCTGAGGGCGCCTGTTTATCAGTGACTTGGGATGATGCAGTTACTTTGACTGGTATTGCAGCATTATTAAACGGAAAAATACCAGATTTCCTAAAATCCGCACGAATATTCGCTTGAGAGAAAGCTTAATATTCGGGCGGGTTGTAGGAAATCTGGTATTTTTAAGCTTTTTCATAAGCCGGCGTCAACAATTTTGGATTTGCCTCTTTTTTGGTGCACTTTTTGCTTTTATTCTGCCGCGCTATCGATAACAGCAGTAAGTACGAATTAAAATATTATGTATTAGAAATGTAATATCTTGCGGGCATTTTGGATCAAACTGTAAGTCCGCAAGAGTTTGTGATAAATAAAATAAAAATAAAAATAAGTACGTTTCACATAGTTTTGAGTAATTGGCGCCTAAAAGTTATCGATATAATTTGCGTTCTCTCGGCCGAGTTTTTTATGTTTTCATTTTTTTATATATTTCTCTTATTGGGCACTTTATATTATAATGTTGCTTTGAAGCTGATATTTACATTAGATTATTTTTAATTACCAAATACCTTATATACTTAGTATGAGTTAGTACTCATCAATTCAAGATCGCTTAGAATAACCGGAGTAAGTCGTAACTTACTGCTTTTGTCTTAAGCAACCCATACTAAACTATATTTCAGCAAGTAAATAAAAGTAAACGGGTATTTATTAAAATAATGTCTTTATTTATATATTCTTTTGCTTTGAGACATACCTTGTGAGGTTTTCATAGACAGAAATCAATAAACTTTGTCAAAATAAAATGTTACAAAATAAAGTTTCGTAACTACCTACGTATTAATATTAATTAAATAGATTACAAATAGAAAAACTTAAACTTCTCTTATAGTTATTTAGGAACACAATGTCTTTAAACGCATAAGAACATAATTGGGCAATACCATTTCACTCTTTTTACCAATTATTAAAAATAAAAAAAACTGTAGGGGAAGAGGGGGGACAGTGGATCACTTTTTGTTTTTGGGCACATAGCCTGGGAGATTCACACTTTATGACGATTTTCTTTTACTTACATTACTAAGGACTTACTAAGGTATCAATAACATGCAGTGTAAGAGGCATACAATTGGAATTTCAGGCCACAGAGTGACTTTTAAAAAAAATGGGAATTGATCCACTGTTCCCCATGCTCGGGGAACCATGAACCAGGGCATTGGGAACAATGGACCATAGGGGGAACAAGGGATCATTTGTATTAAGTTAAATAAAATATGGCCATAAATGATCAAAACTTATGTTTTATTATAAAAAATATAAATTCAAAAAATGAAAACTTAAAGACATTACTCTATGTCATCAAAAAAAAACTTAACGTTAAATTTAACATGACTATTACAATGTGTAATATATAGGCAACAATTTCTTCTTACAACATAAAATCACAATAATCAGACAGCCTTATAGGCAGTTTTTAGTCTCACTAGAGGCACTAGTTATCATATAATCATTCAAATATATTATAATCAGTCAAGGTGAGGTAGTCAGTTACTTAGGCTTACATAATCAGTCTAGGCTAAGTAGCCAGTTACTTAGAGTTACGAATCAACTTATAAAAAATATTACAAACGAAACGGGTACCTTAAATTCCTAGACTTTAACGTATATCAATACGACTGAAGTCGTAATTAAATACATAATACCCTTGCTGCCTTTTTGTTTGTCCCGAAAAGGATGGCTGAGCAAATATCATTTTTATATCACTTATCGCTACATTTGCCAAGTCAGGTATATTTGGCATACGAAATGTATTCATTTGTTTTTCGCATTTGCGTAAAAAACTAACTTCAGCCTCATTTTTTATCAGTCTCAAGACTTTTCCGATGTAAAAGACTTCCTTATTTTTATTCAATCGGAAAATTACTAGTACAAATTGTCCTTCTTGCGGCATCTTTTCTAATGGTCGAAAATTATTCGAGTCAATGATATTACCATCAGAGCTGACTTCTTCTTCCAATGACCAATCTTCATCAGAATGAAGACTTATATTTGCCACGTCTTCTTCGCTTGAGTCACTCTGAAGGACTTTTCTTTTTGTGGCCTTTGTTACCTTTGTCTTTTTTTAGCCGTTTGCCTAGCTTCTATTTCTTCCTTATTTGGTGTATCCGTTGCAATCATTGATTTACCTTTGCGTCGTGGTTTTCGGTTGGTTTCTGTTTTTCTGGGGCCTGCTTTAGGCAAGCCTCGCAGTTCAAATGGACTGACGAACTGGCTGGATGTTCCTGGTTTATCTACAATCATTGGTGTCTGTGGTGGTGGTGTTGCAACTTTTTCGTTATTTTTACGAGGCAATTACTCTTCTTGGATATGAATCTCAAGTTGCACTTCAGTAATAACCGTTTCTGCATGCTCAGATATTGAGGAGCTTGTAGACAAGCGGCGCCGGCGTTGCTCGGAAATAGAGTTGCTACTAGCAATTTCCACATTCAATTGGCCATGATTCTGAACTTCCGCATTTTCATTTACATGTGCTGGTCTATTTGTGACGGCTGTTGTTATAGGGTTGTCGTTTTCCAGTGGTCTATCAGTAACCTCGCTTGGGGCAAAGTCAACATCGGTGAAGATATCTCTATTATACGGAAAAATACCGGTATTTTCAAAGGAACTGCATATATTGGCGGGCGTCATGGACTTTATGTGCGCTTCCTTAACGCATTCAGCGACGTTATATATTGAAAATGTTTGGCCAGGGTGCCGCATCATCCAGTTGTCCACTGCTGCGTTGTACGCAGTTTTAAAGGGCTTGAATAAAGCAACATCTAGTGGCTGTAGTTTCCCAGTGGAATGTGGTGGCACTGTTAACACTGTAACGCCGTTATCTTTGGCTAAATTTAAAGCTTGTAGACTTATATGGGCTTCATAATTGTCCATTATCAGAAGGCTGGGGTTCTCTTTGCTACTTTGCGTTATGGCGATGAAGTGTTTCATTGTAGCTATGAACAATTCCGTATTCATCCACCCAGACTGATTAGCTAAGCCTAGTGTTCCAGCTGGGGCACCGGTTATCATATGCCCCTTAAAATGAACTCGTGGAAATATCATAACCGGTGGCAACGCATATCCGGTGGCATTGATAATGCAACAAGTTGTTACCAGTGTTCCTTTTTCAGCGCTCGTTACTTTGCTGACTTGCTTTTGTCCTTTCGGGGCTAGCACTTTTGCAGACTTTTGTACAGTGACAGTATTGGTCTCATCTAAATTATACACCCTTGTCCCGTTGCCAAAGTTCGCATTTCTAGACATCGCCTCTCTTAAGTTGTCGAAGAAGATGTTGACATTGTGACGGTTAAAGGCAGTTGCCCGACTTAGGCTGCACCCTTCTGGTGTTCTTAGGCTTAGTACTGTATGCCTTTTACGGAAACCATATAACCAATCAATACCAGCAGCTTGAGCTTTGTGCCAATTTTGGGGTATTTTTAAATTATTTATACAAGCTAGTTCATACGCTAGCATGCGAACATCATTTGGGGTTAAACCGTAGAACATTTGACTACATTTAATAAGGTACTCCACTAACGTCAGTTCCTGTTCCGCTGAAAATACTTTATTTACAGAATAATTTGGAGTGAATCTCATCTTTTCTTTAGGCACTACTGTAGCTTTCTTAAAATACCGATGTAAAGTCGAATACGGTATGCCAGTTAATCTGGCTACGCTTCTCTTTTTGTTGCCTTCGTTGATTAGGTTAATGGCATTCCGCATTTGTTCTTCAGTGTGAAGACCTATGCCTGTCTTCCTTATGTGTGTTCTAGGCATGATGATACCTAAAAATAAAGATATCATTTAGTTTCCGAATAAAAAATTACCAAGGGGAACATTGGACACTCAAGGGGAACACTGGACCTATATCCACTGCTCCCCACAAGGAGATGGCCCATTGTACCCCAAAAACCGTTAAAGTAAGAATAATTCACCAAAAAACTAAATATAAATCAATACACTCCAAACACCAATAAACACAATTTGCAATCACAAAATAACAGGACACCATTAAAACACATTCAATAATACGCATGAATTTGCCTAGAAACATTTTTGAAATGTATGTAAAATAAAATTTACGTACTGTGTTGTTCGACCGGCAGCGATAACACACCCTCCTTGTGCCTGAGCGCGCGAGCGACTGGCGCGGTGCGGGGCCTGTCGAGACGAGTTCGCAAACACGCGTCGGCGTTTGGCTGTGTGCGTAGACGATGGCGCTAGATACTTTTATTCACTGTTCCCCGTGATCCACTGTCCCCCCTCTTCCCCTAAACAAAGTAGGAATAATCAAATTTTAGAGATCTTTTTTTCTTGAGTAAGTTGGTAACTTGGTTACCTTTTCTTATTAAATGACTTATTAATCCTATGCTAACGCATTACAAATATTGAAAAAATAAAAAAGATTAGTTATTCTATGGCTGGTATATTATCTAAAACAGGCAAATTTAACCAAAAATCTTTTCTATTATCTGGCATCAACTCCAACAATTTCTTTATTATCTCATTTTTTCTGGATGCTAATATACCTCTAGGCGATATTTTTTGGTTGAATTTGGGGAATGTTTTGGTTTTACAATACTTGATCTGAAGAAAATCTAAATTTTGTGTGTCGATTTCCTTGTGATGTAATTTATAATTGACTGTGAACTCGCCTCTATTTGCTGTTACAACCATTATATCTTTGAGAAATACTCTGGTTTCCATTTTGCGTAGCTTATGTTGAGAGGACAAAGTGACATAATCGTAAAAATCACAAACTTCCATTGTTTTACATACATGTTTTGCCAGAATTTGATTGCTGCACTGCATCAGTGAAGTCAGCGAAATCATATACCTTTTTCTTTCTCTGCAGTGCTTGCTCAACTTGGTGATGGACGCTGTCCGCAGACATAAAAGTATGTCCGGGCTCAAAATATTTTAATGTGATACTTTTAGCCTTTATATGACTGCTGCTAATGATATAAACTAGATAACAGCCCAGTTCTTATTCTGAGAAGAACAGTTGTCCATCCACAAAACTATATTCTCGGCATCATGGTTGTGTAGAAGAAATGCATGCAGTGTGGAAATGATATCCTCCTGTTTCCTGCCAGATACTGTTTCATTCCATACTGCAACAAAGGGTTGATTATTTTTTATTTTATTTTCCTAAGGGCACAAAACTCTCATTAAAAGCTTTTATACGCGGACAGAACAACGCGAGTTTAAATTGATCCATTCTGGGTAACATTATTACTTTCTGCAAATCTACAGAATAGTAAATCGTATCTGTTTTCATTTCAGCTTCTTGGACATCAATTTTATAAGCTTTGCGAGATTCTTTGTATCTGGATTGGTGAATGGGGAACTTTATGCATATGCTGCAATCTGCGTTTTCAGATTCATGACTTTTATGACTGTTCGAACTGAGCACATACCTCACACTCTTCGTTTCCCAAGTGCGCGAACGAAATGTTGAGATCTTCTCTTACAATTTTTCTATATACTTCGAAAGACATCGTTTGCTCAGGGAAGTTTTTGCAAAATTCTTGGTGCATTAGAGTTATTGTCAAGTCGCTTGGGATACATCCGAAGAGGGGCGTGCTCACGTCGGTAGTGTGAATTTACAGGATTATAGGTTTTCATAATGTGTTCTTTTACAAAATCTAAATCGTAGTTTCTTGTCCTATTGTATTTTCTTCTCTGACGATTTTGTTCATCTTTCTAGTTTTTTGTCATTTTTCGAATTGTAGCCTAAAGTTGTTAGGAAATAAGTTTTGCATACATCGATCTTTTTGCCATCCTGGTAAAAATGATAGGCATACGACACATTACGTTTTAGTGATTCGGTGCTTGAAGTTTTTCTGCATGCAACGTTATTACCTACTCGAAACTAAAGATTCTATGTGTTAAATAAGAACACAGCTCTTAAGTTTGAAGAAGAAGAGAAGCTTGGGTATAACTGAAACATAACTACCTGTCATCAGTCATCAGTTATCATGGTTTATTATAGACATATTTGAAAAATAATAACAATAGATTTTAAAATCTATTGCAACTTGGTAATCTTTTCTTTCAATAACGCAGCTTCCTTGGCAGCTTCGTCGAGAAGTTTTTGTCTTTTTGCTTGAAGTTCTCTGACCATTTCCGCAGTTTTTCTTTCTTCTGCTCGGATTTTCGCCTCTGAACTTAAATTTTCATCGTCATTCTACGAACCGGTGAATCTACATTAGATTTATTTTCTTTGTCGTCAAAAAAATCAAGGGATGAACTATAATCGACAAGTGGTCTTGAAAAAAGAGCATTTTGCGGAGTGAAGAAATTGCGTGGATCTTCTTGTGTGGTTTCTAAGTTGTTCAGTATCGAAAGCGAAGCATTAGTGGCGTCACTGTCATTATTGTGATCAGAGTCATGATTATTTAAGCTGTGAGATACATTTGGGTCATAATTAAATTGGCGTTGGTGACCTGGTCGGTATCGGAGACGGACGCTGAGATGCGGAATTCAGATTGATTGTTAACAGGGAAGGTGCATAGGCATCTTCAGGTGTGATAGAAGGGTCGAATGGGAATAGGCCAGTCGCTCTGAAACCACTTAAAATTGTAATAGTTGTTGAAATAAAAGATATTTGTTCGGTCTTCGTTTATATATTTCTGTTTTATCTTCTTATAAAATATTCGTACAGTTAGTAATGCTTACAAGTCTGCTGCTATTTGTAATGTGAAGAGGCCAAGGATCGGTGGTGTGACATCTGTCAAGATTTCTTAAGCCGCCTTTACACCACCATATCTAATGGCCTGTTCGCACTCTACTACATCTCCCCCTTTTAAAATTTTAACAAACACTTAAATTACTTTATAATTGCATTTACTCTTTCAGGGTCAATTTTCATGCCCTGTTCCTAAATATTTAACTTCTTTTAATTTGTACTGAAATTTATTTTTATTAAATCGAACATTATGTTCTTTAGCTCGCTGAAAAACTTTGGCCAATATTGCATCATGCTCATCTCCTGAATCCGCACATATTAGTAAGTCATCACAATACACAATGACACCTGGAATATCTCCAAAGGCTGCTTCGCTATACCTTTGGAAAACTTCCGGAGCCACTGAAATACCAAAAGGACATCTTAAAAATTTATAGCAGCCAAAAGGGCTGTGAAATGTACATAGATCACTAGCATTTTCTGTTAATTTTATATTATAAAATCCATCTGACAAATCCAGGAATGAAAAAAGTTTTTTATTACACATTTTTGGTACAATTTCGTCTAAAGTTGGAATAAAAGATGTTCTCTGATTAAAACTCTAAGTCTTTAGGATCGAGGCAAATTCTGAGGAAACCTTTTTTCTTTTCTATTATATTAAGGTTGCTTACATAATTATGTAAGCAACCTATAGAACACAAAGTCATAGCCGTAGTAGAACACCCGAGGAATTCCTCGGGTGTTCTACTACGGGTATGACTTTGTGTTCTACCAGGATATTGAGCTTCTCTGCGAGGCGACCTAGCAGTGCATGGGGCACCCGGCGTGGAGGTCTGACCACTGGTTGAGCTCCTGGTTGAATGCGTAACTCCAATGGCTCCTTGAATTCCCCGACCCCCTGAAATAGTTCATAATATTTTTTAACAATTACATTCTTACTTGTGTATTGATCTCCATTGTTGAGTCCAAGCATTGTTACTGTTCCAATGTTACTTATTTTCAATAATTCTAATTTTACTACTGCTTGTTATAATGCTGCCTGCACTGAAATGGTTGAATTTTTTACATTTACTACAAATTTTTCCATAGGCTGGACAGTTTTCCAAATTCTGGTTCTTTCTTCCATTGGAAGTTTCTCTACGTGATGTACTTCGCCAAGTTCTGAAGCACGTAATCCACGCGTCCCCATTTTGGACGAATTCGGCGAACCAGCCGACGACACGTAAGCGTAGAAAACTCGGCGGTCGGCGCTGACTTTTGTTTCTCCCTGTGGATCGTCAAGCCTGTGTCTCCGGGTGCAGGAGCCCAGAGGGAAGGCCCCGGACAAAACCACGATCCGCAGAAGCCTAACAGCGGAGGTCACGTCGCCACCCGACGAGGTTTAGGACTCCCCCCTTCTGGGGAGGTCACCCATTTCATCCCCCTATATTTTTTGAGGCCGAGGGGGCCTCCCACCATCAGTTCTTCGAAGCGAGACTCTCGCGGCATCAGGCCCGGGCTGTCCACTTCTGATACTTACGAACAAATCTAGAGATTATAAGGTCGGTGTCCTTTTACTTTTAATTGCGAAGTCCTCAACTTAGTTTTTATCATAATATCATATTTAAAATCCAAAATTCCTATTAGAACTCATCTAAACATAAACAAATTGTGCCAATTAGACATTAGAAGGAAGTGCAGAATTATCTCAACTTGCGTTGAAATAATTCTGGGCTCCCTAATCTACATTCAGTAACCTTTGTACTTTAATTAAGGAACCAATTCTCTGTAATTTATTACCATCTTTTTGGGAGAATATAGTATTATAGTATGAATAATGAATAGTCCAGTTTAGGGTTGCAGTAGTCTTCGTAACAGATATCAATGTCAATTCCAGGGTCGAGCAGCTTAAGTCGTCGTTGAGGCAGGTATTATTAAGAGTCCAGTAGCAGAAACGTTTCGTAAAATTAAATTTATCGTACATATAGCAAAAGGAATATAACACGAGCGGCTAAAGCAAACAAGGTTATGTTTGTTGTGAAAAAAAAGCTGTCAAAGTCATTGTCACTTGACTTTTTTTTACCACAGATACTATATATAGACCATGGGAACATGTTCTTCAAATGCCGGAATGTGCTCATAGGGTAAGGTAGGAATATGTTTTTATTTTTAGATAATTAACGGTAAAACCGAAAAATCTGAAACTTTTTTCTGGTGTTAAGGAAGCTTATTCCTATACTCAGACAAAAAATCAAGGACTTCTGATATTTTCATCCATTCCCCATTGTATCGGGCAACAAGCTCAGGAGCTCTATTTCAACGTCCTTCAAAAAGAAGACAAGAAAAAACTAGAAGAAATAATCACATTATTCGACGAACACTTCAAGTCCAAATAATCACAAAGTCATACCCGTAGTAGAACACCCGAGGAATTCCTCGGGTGTTCTACTACGGGTATGACTTTGTGTTCTACCAGGATATTGAGCTTCTCTGCGAGGCGACCTAGCAGTGCATGGGGCACCCGGCGTGGAGGTCTGACCACTGGTTGAGCTCCTGGTTGAATGCGTAACTCCAATGGCTCCTTGAATTCCCCGACCCCCTGAAATAGTTCATAATATTTTTTAACAATTACATTCTTACTTGTGTATTGATCTCCATTGTTGAGTCCAAGCAACGCGGGTGGCGACGTGACCTCCGCTGTTAGGCTTCTGCGGATCGTGGTTTTGTCCGGGGCCTTCCCTCTGGGCTCCTGCACCCGGAGACACAGGCTTGACGATCCACAGGGAGAAACAAAAGTCAGCGCCGACCGCCGAGTTTTCTACGCTTACGTGTCGTCGGCTGGTTCGCCGAATTCGTCCAAAATGGGGACGCGTGGATTACGTGCTTCAGAACTTGGCGAAGTACATCACGTAGAGAAACTTCCAATGGAAGAAAGAACCAGAATTTGGAAAAGATAATAGGTAATCCCTCAAAGGGAGAAGAAAATAATCACAAACGTAAGGCTCATGATTATGGTTATTTACGTAGGAAGGATACTATTTTGATAGAAAATCCAAATGGAAATCAGAAGGAGAAAATGATATCAATAATCATGGTAGAAGTAATAAAAATATCTATATATATCTATATCCGACCCGCCCCGGCCTGGAAAGGAAAGAAGGAGAGCAGTCAGTGCTCGCTCACATTTGTGGGCGAATTCGTGTGAGAATCCACTTATTATAATTACAAAAACTTACGTCGGATTCCTCTTGGAGTGGCTGGAAGGTGATGCAGTCATTTCAAGGAGCGTGCTACAACAACAAACAAACATGTGCTATGACTTTCTCGAATAACTCACAAGATTTTGATAATCCACTTGTAATATATTTACCTCAGGTTGTTTCCTTTATCCAGCCATCCTTCTAAACTAATAAAGAGCCATAAAGGCTGGGATAATTCCCGATATCAACGGATTCTAATTTTCACTCTAGTGCTCGCTAGTAATGCTCCTCAGTAAATTAACACCATATCCGTCTGGTTGTCAATCTCGTTTTCTTTTTTTAAATTTACGTCCACAAATGTCAAACTTCCGGATACGGTTTGAGGTATACTAAAAGACACTCATTCCCACCTGTCATGGTTGACAGCCAACAGGAACGAAGACCTACCAACTGTCAGGGGAAACGTCACCATGACAGTCCAAAGATAACCTAAAATTTCGTTCTAACAGATCTACCATTACTCATGTTGTTTACGTATTTTGATATCTAAATGAGGACTAATGCCATTCAAATAAGACTAAATATGGGAATAGGAATACCAACGGGTAAGTAAAGCTAAGGAAAATGAAACATACAGTCACGATTCTTTGGATAGGATATATTTAGTAAGCTAGACCGGTGTAATGTCGGACGAAATCCTCCAATTCAATTCTAGGAGGCAACTAACATGTAGCGTGTCTTTTCGACACGTTACATACTAATGTTTGTTACTTTGCGTCTGAGGGAAAATCGTGATTTCTTTAAAATGCATGGGGCTTATAATTTTTTCTCTTATGCTGATATGTAGCATAGGTGATGGCAGCTCCATGTTTACTGTTACTTACATAACACTACATTGTTATTACATTTTTAGAAATAAGTGCGTATATGCAGGGTACATGCATAGAGAATTTATAGCTTACCAGCTCCAGCTGCACAACCGTCACATGATGTGTCTGTGATAGTTTCCTTTGATTCATCAATGTAGACTGTTACAACATAATATTTATTTGACATCCTGTGTTCTGGTACCACTTTAGAACGCACAATACACTTGCTTCCTGTTCTACTTATTTCAACATATCCAATTGCACTTTCCACATAGGAATCCCGCGAAGACCTTGAAAAAAACACATACAGTTAAAATCTTTACTATACTAAGGAAACTCTAAACCCTGTTAATTTATGCAGTGACTATGACAAGGTTAAGAAAACATAATTTCATAAAATGAATTTCTTATTACCAGACATTTGGACATGGATCCTCTACTTTGAAATACATTCTTTGACGGCTACTAGAAAAAGACAAAGCCATTTCCATGGTCGGCAAAAAGCTAATGAAGTTTAATGATAATGACACTTACGATAAAGCTTTCGCACCTCGAATTTCAGAGACGTTATGCTTGTCGCTATTCTTCATGTATTCCAATAACATGTAAGTGTCTACATTTGGTAGGTTTGATGAGCTGGCTCTTACAAATTCATATTCATGTCGGAAGATTTCAACTTGCGGTGGTCTTCGTAACAGATATCAATTCCAGAGTCGAGCAGCTTAAGTCGTCGTTGAGGTAGGTATTATCAAGAGTCCAGTAGCAGAAACGGTTCGTAAAATTTAAGTTATCGTACATATAGCAAAAGGAATATATCACGAGCGGCTAAAGCAAACAAGGTTATGTTTGTTGTGAAAAAAAGCTGTGAAAGTCATTGTCACTTGACTTTTTTTTTTACCACAGATGCTATATATAGACCATGGGAACATGTTCTTCAAATGCCGGAATGTGCTCATAGGGTAAGGTAGGAATATGTTTTTATTTTTAGAAAATAAACGGTAAAGCCGAAAAATCTGAAACTTTTTTCTGGTGTTAAGGAAGCTTATTCCTATACTCAGACAAAAAATCAAGGACTTCTGATATTTTCATCCATTCCCCATTCAGAAGTATAGGAGCTTTTCTAGTTTCGGCCAACTTTTCAAAGCCCGCAGCTAGCAAAAATATACGGAATGCTTGTTTAAAACGTTGCCACTGAGGCCAGCAATTGCCCACGTCGTCCAAGTTTAGGCCATGCGGCATTTTGTACTCCACCGCACATGTCATGTTGTCTACTTCGCAAATTTTCGATTCATTCTCGTCGTCCGACATATTTTCCACGATTCTTCTTTACTCTTGATATTAATTTCCTATCTTCTTGTAGTTGAATTGAATTAAAATGCCGACCGGTCGTAGGCACGTGTCTTCATATTTTCTTAATCAAGTAATCTTGCTCACCGGTTCTTCTCCGAATGCGCCATGGAATAGTTGTTGAAATAAAAGATATTTGTTCGGTCTTCGTTACTATATTTCTGTTTTATCTTCTTATAAAATATTCGTACAGTTAGTAATGCTTACAAGTCTGCTGCTATTCGTAATGTGAAGAGGCCAGGGATGGGTGGTGTGACATCTGTCAAGATTTCTTAAGCCGCCTTTACACCACCATATCTAATGGCCTGTTCACACTCTATACTTCTTGGTCCCAATAATGTTCGAAAGATCTATTTACCGATTTATCCAACGGTTGTAGTTCGTGGGTGGGGTTTGAAGGTAGGCAATACAGAACAATATCGTTTCTTTCGGCTGCTTCTACAATGTCGTAGTCAAGATGACAGGAGGCACCGTCAAATACCAGCAGTGATTTACCTGGGGTTTTATACTTTGCTAGATTCTCTATGAACTCGATGAAAAGTGAGGTATTCATACTTCCTTTCGGTGCCATTTTGACTATTGTACCAGTTGGTAAATTATCTGTGAACTCTGGTTTAGGTCTTTTCCCCTTAAAAATTACCATAGAGGGGACGGCGTTTCCTGTGGCATTAACACACATTGCAATTGTCACATTTTCTGCATGTTCTTGAGAATCATGAGCTACCATGTGAACTCTGCGGTTACCCTTTTCTGCTAAAATCGTCTGCTGATGGATGCACTGTAAGCCGTCATCCCTTTTCATCCATATTGTATAATCTTTCCGGATGATTACATAAGTCGAGTTCGTCATACAACTTCTTAACTTCTTCAAAATGAGGTTTTTCAATGGGCTTATTTAGCTTTTGTGCTCTGGCGGGATTCCTTAAATGAGCTTTTCTTTTGGAGATGTTTGGGTTGCGATTAAGAAATTGATTAAAGTAGTCCTTCCCTGCCATTTTTTTAGTTTCGTTAAAATTGTGGTGAATACCCTTCAACTCACAATATTTCTAAGCTTGTGTCCTTATCACTCGTTTTTTCTGGAGTCTTAGTTAAAATTTTGGTTTTACCTGGTAGTCGTCCACGTGTCATTTTCTTGTCTCAGCTTTGGGATAGTGTCGTATCACTCGTATCATTTCTGGAGTTATAATCTGCTCTACACCTGCAGATGTCGAAGGAATTGGTGAAAAACAATTCTCTCTTATTAAAATATTTATCAAACGAGTTACTCACGTAATTTTACGAAACATGGTCGAACAATTATCGACTAAAATTACGTGATAACGACGTGACGTGAGACTCAAATATTTAAATTGGTGAGTCTCACGTCAGTTATAATTCTAAAGGTGCATGCAGACCAAACGAGCATTCGCTATTCTATCCCCCACTCTACGAAATCAACGAATCACGTTTCGTGTAACGATCGAATTTCGTAGAGTAGGGGGTTACAATAGCGAATGCTCGTTTGATCTGAATGCACCTTAAGACTTCTCACTAAAGGATGAACAATATTGCTTTGCTCTTCCGCGATACAGAACGTGTAGTTTATTGTGTAACCCGCTATAATTACTTGCGTATTTTTTGCATGCAATTTATTTTCCCACCCTTCCGCCGCAAAAATAAATACGCAAATAACTAACAAACTACCACCAATAACACTATACTCAACACGTGTTTTGCCGATTCTTCATCAGGAGTTGACGATGTCGGTCTGGTGTCCGGCAACGGAATGAGCTGTCCTGTCTGGTCGGCCATATTTATAACCACACCCTGAGATGAACTGTGATCGTCTAGATTGAAGGTGAACCCTAACATTGTCTCATAGCAACCCAGAGTCTTTGACAATAACAGAATATGTGGAGCTTGTGGAGATAAATAATAATGCCTATACTAAATAATAAAGAAGTGTATTCGCAAAGATTAAAACATGATTATTAATAATTGTTCAAACAGTCACATTATGATAAACATTTCTAATATAAAGAAGTATGTAGATATTTATAGTGGATGGCATAGCAAAACATAATTAATGAAATAGGAAACCAATTAATAACTTATAATATAAATTAACAATGCAATTCATTAATATTAAGAAGCACCACCTGCGAAGAGAGATAGACAATCATGAGAATTTAAAATATAAATATTTAGTTTACACGGTAAAAAAAAACAATAATAAATAATTATTGTTTTTTTTTACTAATCCACTACCAGCTATTTCTTGTCACGGCTAACTTGTGATAGTCCATTCCTTTGATTTTCTGCCAGAGTTTCAAAGGAATATAAACATATTTTTACAATAATTGTAGGTACTCTTAAGTACTGAATTAATATAATAAAAAAGAACAATGGAAGATTTTCCATATCCCTAGTCTATGTTCATATGAATTCTTAAAAGATCTCACATCTAGATGTACATGTGATAGTGTTACTTCATCATGTACGAACTATCATCAAGCAGGATGTGCTCTGCGACCCTAGTCTAACCTATCAGACGCTACCAGCATTTTGGAAAGCCTATTCCAAGCGAGAAGAAATGCCAAGAAACTCGCTTGTACTGAGATTTCAGCTCAACCACCTTCAACAGTCATTATTTATTTAGAGTAGAAGGAGTACTGTAGCAGCCTTAGCTTATCCATTACTACCAATGTTATTTAGAATTCCAGATTTTAAAACCCATATGCATAAGAAAGTACCACATTCATAGTATAGTGTTACTAACTTCTGATCTTATGTTACATTCGATCAGTGCTAGATCCAATTGGTTTTCCAAACAATTCACTAGATCTTGTAATGGACTACAGATTATTTATATTTTAGCATTTATTGTATTCAGTAAGTTGAACTCAAATTAGATTTAAAAAGTTGATATGCTAATTTTAAAGCATAGGTAATTCATAATAATGGATTCCTTAAGATTTGTATATTTAAATACAAAGAGCCCTCACTTAGGGTAAACTTTATATAAGTATGTAAGTATACATAGATATTTGGTCTAGATTACTAATAAGTAACCTAGGTTTTATTGTATAATATGAAAGCAAAGACTAAATTACTTCATAGCCTCTTTTGTGCTGTAAATAGTAATTTATTTTATACTATATCAATATGTATGAAGGTTTAGATTTGGATACAAATATATATTATAAATGCAGTAGTCTTGAGTATATTAAATACTTGATTATTATACTGTGCGTTTATATGAATAGTATTTATTTATAAAGATGGAAAAGATATTAATGGTATTTCAAATACATATTACAATGGTTTTCATGTGTTCAACCTAGATTACTAGATTAGGTAATTGGAGCTTTATTTTCGAAACTAAAGCAGCTGCTCTGAAAATTATGCATGCACACAAAATAGGTAATTTACAATATGAAATCCCATAAAGATGATGGTATAAATTCTTCTAAATGGTAGGTTCAGGTTACTGAGATCATATTTCCTTGATGGAAAAGCAGCACACTGCTCTGTGCACTATGCGCACTACAGACAGACATTTCTCACAGAATAATGATTGAAATTTCGTAGCACCAGGATATCTCTCAACATTAATCTCTACTTGTTCGTAGATCTCCGATCAATATACTATCAATATGCAACCCTTTGACGGGCGAAGGCGGAGTTGGGTTCAAAGGCCTATAGTCAAGATCTCGCTAAGACAAGACAAAAATTGACACTTACCAGCTACCTCGAACTCACTTTCTAATCAAATTCTTTGTCATCTGACTTAACTTTAATACACTAAACTTTCCTACAACTTTGACAAATACTAAGACAACACAGTTCCTGAAATCGCCTTGACTGCTTTGTTATCACCGTTCGGTCTCCCACAGTCAACACAGTCCCACAGACGACTATATCAACTCTAAGACCGTAAGGTCCAACTCCAAAGTAATGTGGCAAATTACAAAAAATGATTTTGTACCTTTAACAGGTATCTCGTGCATAATGACATGTGTTGCAATCGAATTGTTAGAACTGTCGTTGCCATTTTAGTCTTTTAAAAGTCATCTCGTTCTTAATGACAAATATTTTTTTAAGGCCGGGTCCCAGGAGGATAGTTTGCCAACATACGCAATGCTTGCCTGAAATTTCTTCGTGGGTTCAGACGGCCGTGCAGCATACAACATATTATTGATCATGCCATTCTGTTTCTTTCTGATTATACCATCCACAACTGACTTATCGTAGCCGTTAGAAACCGCCAAAAGTGATAGATGTTATTCAATTCTAGCCGATAATGCTCATCAGAAAGAGGCACAGTCAACAATCTATGCACATAACAATGAAAAGCCGCTAACTTATGTTGCCACGGATGTGTAGAAGAAGCCGGGATAACTGCGTCAGTCTGTGTAGGCTTACGGAAAATTCGGAAATCGTGTCTGTTATTAACCCTTGTGATCGTCAAATCCAGGAAATTAAGTGATTTGTCTTGCTCTAATTCTTTCTTAAACTTAATTTTGGGGTGCTTGTTATTAACCTCGGTAAAAAATGCCTCCAGCTGTGTCACACTGCCCGTCCAACAAATAATTAAATCGTCCACGTACCTAAAATAATACAAAATATCCCTATTATCTACAATATGCTGGTTTTCAAAGTCATCCATAAAAATATCAGCCATTAAAGGACTCAATGGTGAACCCATAGCCAAACCATCATTTTGCAGGTAATATTGACCCCCAAATCTAAAATAATTTTGTTTCATACAAATAGCACTGCAATAATTCATCCACCTCTCCCGGATGCAGCCGCTGTCTTTCAAACATACCACGAAGGATGTCCAATGTTTCGACATACGGTACATTCGTAAACAAACTGTCTACATCCAACGAAAGAAGGATAGCATTCTCAGGCAAGTTAATACCCTTGATCCTCTCTACTAGATCTAAACTATTCTTTAAACAAAACTTAGGCCGAAATTGGGATTTATCTCTAATAATGCAATTCAGCCTCTTTGCTAAATTATTAGTTGGTGCACCCAAGTATGACACCACAGGACGAATCGGAATATTGACTTTATGAATCTTTGGAAGACCATAAAGAACAGGAGCTCGTGGATTCATGAGGATAACCATATTCTTCTCATGCTCGGTTTCAAACACAAACGAAGAATACTTAACCGCGTGCCTAAGATCTTTCTGGAACGCTGGACCTTGGATAATATCTAATACTTTCTGATTATATTGACCCTGTTCCATGATCACAATGCAATTGCCTTTGTCTGCCTTTGAAACCACTAGATCATTATCTTGTACCTTTTGTTGTATAGATCTTAATAATAACATATTAGATCGTACCCCCCGCATCTTCTACTAAACCAGCACCTTTAATAACATTAGCTACCATGGTTTTTGTGTCTACCTCACCACGCCCCCGAACAATAGCAACCTCGTTATCCACAGCGAAATTTTCAAGAACTCCCTGTTTTTGCATAGGCTGGAAGTTATATTTCAATCCCTTCTCCAAAAGACCTACTTTATTTCCCGAAAATTCGACAGTAGTGAGGTTCTTCATGCGAGGGTGGAACTGGTGATGAATTGGTGGTACTATTTCACCTCTGCCTATTAATTTGGCAATTAATTAAAAGAAAACACATTTACAGATGCAAGAAACATTTACCTATATACCGTGAAGTAAGTATATTGATATATACCGCATAAGCATTTACAGATGTACATTACAA
>JALPQI010016568.1:0-22864 GCA_025490895.1 Thaumatotibia leucotreta
TAATGGAATTTCATGTCATAATATGTTATGTTTTCAGGTAAGGGCATAACCATTCTGTAATTTATGCTTAAATTAGTTACGGGTGAGAGATGAGATCCAGAAATGTAGGTATAATGTAGTATCAAAGTACGTAACCTATGTATCGTGATTTTTTATCATGCCCATACATTTACGTGCCTATTCGCTCCGGCGGTTTCTGTCAGGTACTTAAGTTTATTCAGCCGTCAAATTGATTTCAATAGCGCTACATATGTAAAGACAGGGCTGTTAGCATAAATGTACATGTAAATTTTTCGAATAAATATGAATGTCGTCTTCAGCAAAATCCTTATTGTTTGCTTCTGGTGATTTGTGATTGGTACAGATTCCGCATTTTGGTTACTAGGGATAACAGCAGTAAATGATACAACTTTTGTTGTTTCAAGTAACATATCAATTCTGGAAACCGAATACTTTTTTCGAAACCTTTGGCACATATTTTTATGACATGTCTACTATTTATCAACGCAATTGGTAGAGTTGCGCCCCTAATACAAGGATCCAGGACACATTCATCACTCTCACAAAAACCCAATTTTACATTATTAGGTCACTTTCTTTGAAAGTGGTGCGCGAAAGCAAATGGCTCGATATAGGTTACTCGTATTTATTTTATTTAACAATATAGTTAAAAAGGGTAGTCCTTGCATTTAAAAAAATTAAGGATTATTTTTCTCGTTTAGAAGGCTTACTTACTCACTTTCAGTTCAGGAGCTTATATAAAAAAGTAAGTTTTTCTAGTGAACTAAATGTTATGGTTTCAAACTTCTATGTACAAATGTGTATTATCTGTACACTGCAACATTTCAGTATCAATATGTTTCCCTCCTTACCCATCTGAATCGGACACGCCTCCTTACAAATTGTCTACAGGGGCAGGATAATTCAAAGTGAACGCATTTCTAAGTGAGGGCAAATACAACCTAATCCAAAACTACTTGCGACCAGATCACCGTAATGGCAAACTATGGCGGCGCCTCATGAATACCAAAGTAAGATACGCTCGCCCCCACTTTGATGCCACAGCTGCTTTAATTACGAGGAAAGTATTAGGTTACGAGTATTTTAAATTGGGTTAGGTACCCTTAGAACTACTAAAGCCCGTTCGAAAATTAGTAAAACGTGACTAGTTTTTATAAAATACAGTCCTTACGATTTAGAAAATGACAGCTCGCGAAAAATCTATTTAGAATGCCTTATAACCGCCGGGCCGGTGTCCGAGTATCCGAATAAGAAAAGTTTGAGAGTCTGAAAGATTCAAAAGTTCGTCAATATACAATAATTATACTTAAATATTAGCCAATATACAAAATCTGTGTTGATTTTTTTATAGTACTAATAGTTACAAATGACCTAATAGTCACAAAGAAAAATATTGATAATACATAAGACGTGTTCATAATATTACGTGCCGCAGTTTGTTTAATCATATGATAATTATGAACTTATTGATGTAATATGACTATGAGACCTAAATGAAAGAAAATGAGGAATTATAAATCTGGTATGTTTAAGCACTAAACGAACCCTATACATGCTTTGGTTATATTTGATTTAGTTCGCGTCCATGTATGTAATCAGAGTCCACAACAACGCCGCTGCCCTCACCGCAAAGCCTTCTGTTACGGTTGATTCACACAAGGGGACTCGGAATCTGATCCCGTCCCAGCTCATACGGATCGTCTCTCCTAAGACTATTTACTGCTACATGTATTCGCTAAATACTTAATTAACAATAAAACACTTATGTCCGTCCGCATCTACAAAATCGGGAGGGCATTCCCGACAACTTCACCCCTTTTTGACACACATGCATTTATATTTAGTCAGACAAAGCGGAGTCTTTGAATCCCTGCTTCAGTGCTTGAGCCGCGAACATGCCGCGCCCTACTTTCATTCATTGTTAGACACGCTGATGCGATGCCCCTGTTTCGGAACTTTTCTGTCGGCTCAGTTCGGCAACACAAACGAAGCTACTAACTAAAAGGCATCTCTAAGAGTTGCTTGTTTCAGTAGACCTCTAGTATCTCTACAACACTCACACAAATCGACGTGATACAAGCTCGTATCTTAAAAATCTATTTACCATTTCTCGTTTTCCAATATACGGTTGTTTGTTCCTACCATTACTTGGGAAACTTTGTCGTTTACACTGGAGACATGCAAAATGCGTACACCAAGTTGTGTCATTGCATTCTATTTGTTCTTCAATCGGAACTACTTATACATATGCAATTACTCAATATAAATGTATGCATAACCGTGAACATAAAACTAAACTGACCATCAGTTATGTATTGCGCCATTAAACATTTAGTTCGCCGAACATTAGTATACTTCTTTGAGTTATTCTGTCTATTTAGATCTTATTACGAGAATGAAATTATATTATTTACCATGACTCATGTCATGAACATCAGCGGCCCTGCCGCGATAAACGAAATTCGTATATTAAATATAAACAAATTAGTATAGTAAATATTTAGAGGATTTGTCTCTCAGACTCTAATGAAGCCTTCGTTTGAGTGACAGAGAAAAATCCTCGAAATTGACGAATTTTCGAATTGCCGTATTAAATTAGTTTCTGAAACTGTGGAGGCCATTCATTTGAACAGGTACGTCTTGTATGTCAAATATTATGTAGCACAATCGAATTCATTTATTTTGCTTTCGTTTGGTTTGATAAACTCTTCGTATGCCATGGGCTTCGTGTTGTTTAATTAAATATCATATTTAATTATATCAAACATACATTAGTTACAAAGGCTCAAACAATATCATATAACTTTGTCTATCCTGTTTTATTATGATTTTACCACGAGTATGTGGACTTAAGAATTGACGATTAACACTTTATGACTATCCAGTTCATTCTCTAAAACTGTACCTATGTGTATTCATTGGGCCATACTTATACAAATTATTATGTAAAAGAATCATTGTAATTACATAATCGCCGCTTGAAACCGCCCGACCGGTATAATAGAATACCAGAACGCGTGTCTCGTGACTCGACCTTACCGTTTACCAAACTGGTCTAACTTGTATGATAATTATCTCATTTCTTTGGTAAGCTAGAAGATTATTTGTTGTTGTAATGTGGGAAATAGCTCAAAATATATCATCATCTGTGTAGGCGATTATTTTGTAATGATTTGTTTGTTATGTGTAAATAATGCGATCAATTTACTTATGTATGTGTTAATTGCGATTCCGAAAAGTTCCGTAAGTTCATGCTATTGCAAATACCTGAATGGTACCTATAGGTACACTCACATAGATTTATTTGTTACTCAGAAATTCAAAATCGACTAAATGATAAACAGCGAGGATAAACATAGCTGAATTTTTATGTGGATGTGTGTATACATCTACGTATAGGTACATCGACGTGATTTATTACGGAGAGTACGTTGTTGCGTTGTTCTGAGAGTTCGACAGACGAACCGCAGACGGTCGCGACCGCACGAGAGGTCTTCAATTATTTTCGAAATTTAATCCGTCTGGATTCAATGTCATTGAAACTTTCAATATATTTCTCAAAATTGCCTATTATTTATGTTATCTGCGCTGAGGCATGTAACGAATTACGAATATGAATAAAATTAGACACCGAGAGAGAGAGAGAGTGTACCTATGTATTCATATGTGCCTTATGTTAGTCAAAAATTAGTTTTGTATTAATCTAGTAATAAAATAGTTCAAGAATTACCTGAAACAAAGCAGTAGGCAAGCCGTGCCGATATCTACCGTACGGTACGGATAAACGAGTTACCTCAGTCACCGTATCACACGTTCACAAAATGTGACATGGACATGGGCCTTCCGATATACCGAACCGGCCAGGGTGCTCACAAATATCTGAACAGGCTTCTATTGTCATGGTGGTAGAGTGCATATTCAGATATTTTTGAGCACCGTGGGCGCTCATATATATCTGATAGCGGGTACAAAGTCTGTGTATCCTCTCGAGCCCCACTTTCCGCGCCGCGTGTGGACACAGCTCTCTACCGTGCAACCTGATTCAGATGTGTAATTCCCATCTGTATTACAGATATAGTATCATTCTCCAATTTAAAACCTCGATATGCTTACCCAAACGCAAATAAACCTTTATCTAAGAAGGTTAAGCAACTGCAACATGCGCTTATATACGGTAAGGTTTGTGACGACAATAAAGCACTAAGTTTCAATAAAAAATCGGTTTTGAGGTTAATTTCATAAACTATAACAATATTATCTATCTTTTATTTCCTAAAAACATCGTACTTAATTGTAATAATTGTCGTAACAAACCTGCAAATATTTTTTAGGGTTCCGTAGCCAAAATGGCAAAAACGGAACCCTTATAGATTCGTCATGTCCGTCTGTCCGTCTGTCCGTCTGTCACAGCCGATTTACTCGGAAACTATAAATGCTACAGTAACGAAATTTGGTAAGGATATGTGTTGTATGAACCGCTACAGGATTATGATACTAAATTGTAAAAAAAACCATTGGGGTGGGGGCCCTCCATACATGTAACTGAGGGATAGAAATTTTTTTTTAGTTGTATATAAGCGTGTGGGGTATTAATAGAAAGGTCTTTAAAAATTATGTCAAGGTTTATACATTACATTTTTATTTAAGCAAATCGTTTTCGAGATATCAGCTCTCAAAGTCTGAAAAATGTGTCCCCCCCCCTCTATTTTTTAAACTACGCGATATAAAATTCTAAAAAAAATATATGTTATGCACATTAACAAACTCTATCAACCATTTTTGGTTTGGTTAAATTATCTCCTATAGTTTTTGAGGTAGGTTGATTTAACTGTATTTTTTAATAATAAATTGATAATGGTACGGAACCCTTAGCGCGCGAGTCCGACTCGCACTTGGCCGGTTTTTTTTTTATTTCGCGCCACGCGCAGCCTCTCTCCGCGGCAGGCTTTTGCATGTTTGGGAGTGGTATCATTGTCCACATAAAATGCACAAGTTCGATTCGCCTTTGAAACTGTATATAGCTTATGGAGTGATGACATGATGGGAGTGTGGAGGATTCTGTAGGAACATGTAACGTTTTGACGACTTTAGACTATTTTTTGCGAAAATTTTAGAAGTAGTTTAAACAGACAGAAGAACATAGATTTTAATTGCCGTACCTGTTAGGTTAATGATATAATAATCTCCTAATCTAAATACGCATATGCAATCGTTGAGATTCTGATATGAATAGGTAGATGAAAAGTTTGCACAGTCTTCCAAAGTAATTAGTCATAGAGAACATTTACCCCGACACTTAATTATCCTTCAGCGTATTAGGGTCCGGCTCCACTGACGCGGAGCTGTGCAAAATTTACCAATTACATACTTCAAATTCAAAATTCGAAACATTGTGATGCGGTCTCATTGGCCGAGCTCCCACAGCTCCGCTCCGCTCCTCGTCAGTGGAGCCGCACCCTTATGGCCAGTTATTTTTTTATACACTCACACCCATTTTACTCGCGAGTCAAGACGTGGTCGTTGACCAAAGATATCACAAAATCTAACCGTCACATTATTATATATGACTCATTCGTTAAGTCCACGACTATGACCTCTGCCCTCATAGCATGAGTAGGTTATTATACTCTAAAAAAACTCGGTACGTCTTTGGTTATTCTAATTTTATTTAAAATTCCAACATACCTTTCAAGCTGACGGCAGTTACGATTATTCCTGTCTTCATTGCGACACGTATCGAGCGGGAATGTTTTGAATATTTTCATTTCAATTTTGTATGTCGCAACGTATGTAACGTTTTACGTTGTAGTTATGGATTTCTAGAATCGCATAAATACGATTTTATACAAAACGATATTGCCATAATGTAGTAGAATATTTATTACAAAGCGAAGCTTAGTGCACAAAGAGCATACAGAATACATTTTGCACCGCCCAAATTTAATTTAAACGTATAAAATAAAACACGATATAATTAAAATAGATTTATTTCATGAATTTTATTTACTATTGCTATATTATTACGCTATTACTATAGCGGTAACCGAAAAAAAATGTATAAATTGAACTGAATAGATTGAAATGGCAATCAAAGAAGAAGATCACACTATACTTGTAAGATGTAAGAGTTGTAAGGTCCATGGTCCCTGTAGTACTTATTAAAATCGAAAACAAATTCTATTCTAATTCTATTCAATTAGAACAGAGTTCCATTTCTTTTGATTCGTAATAGGTATTTTCGGACAAACTGAAATCAACTTGATTTCCTAGCGAGTAGGTAAAAACAATGAGAATTTTTGGATATTTCTATTGTACTTATGGCTGGGCGTTAGGGGGCTATAAAAGTATAGGTACTGTGTCATGTACAAACATTTTTCCGCGTAAATATCTAGATATATAATACCTGTTCGAAATCAGCTGGTATGATAATTATCAACGGTCGTGCTCACTAATAGTACGAGTATTAGAAGATAGCACGATTTCTAAAACAACTTGGTTTCTTCAGGACTAAACATCCCCGTTCATTGTACACTGTCTGAAATATCATCCTGTAGGTATTTAGAAATGCAACGCGACACATGCATTTACATACCAGCTGATATGGGAATGAGCTTGTTAGATTCAGCTCATTTGTCAAAGCTCGCCACATTGAACAGATTAGGGCATCCGTATGATAATGCTTTATCAGTGTGTGTCTGGCCAGTGACGTGACTCTTGCATAGGGCATGCAATTCCGGGATTCATTTTTTTTGCAATCAAGGGATTTGACATTTTAAAGTCCCGTGATTGCATACATTCCTACTCTAGGGAAAAACCTCTTTTTAATTCTCAGAGCGATAATTTCCGAAAAAAAATCTGGTTATCAGTAAATTGTATTTGAAACTCCTTGGTAAGATTTTCCAAATTCCAAAGTAAAGATCTATCTTACCTCATCAGGGTAAATCGGACAAGTTTAATGCCTTAACATAATGTTGGCGACCGAACAACATTTACTGTTGGTCAAAAGGTCAGAAGGTGTGAATTACTATAGCCTAGTTGAGGTCATATTAATGTCAGTATTATTAACTAACAGGGAATGAACCGGCTTCAATTAATTATATTAATATTAGTCTAACAATAGATTGAGTTGATTAATAACGGTAGGTGTGGTTTACTTTGCTTTTATAGATATAATAACTACGGTCATTAAATTTTGCGTGCTGGATGCGTTTGATATCCACCAATCACATTGTCGGAAATTAGCACATCTATGACGCATGTGCTAGGATGTGATAGCATAGCATAGCTCTGATGGAAAAAGCCTTAAAAACGACAACAATAATGCCTAAAAACCAACAAATAAACAAATGTGAGTGAGTTTAGTGAATCGTTCCGCTTTGTCGTTTGCCATAAAGCCGCTTTATAAGTTTATTCATATGAAGATACAAGGAAATCTGGGGCGTTTTAGGGACGTTTTACTAAAAACTAACACAAATTGTTTATAATCATGTTTTATTACAAATTTACAATTGCAAACCACAACCAACAAAACTCTTTGTTTGATAGCGATATTTTCCTTATTTATGAGATAAGCGCCAGTCCACTTTTTACAGCATCACCTTCGTTCCCTCAAAACCACGCCCACTCAAAAGAATTAATTAAATTACGATACAATGGCGAAAAAAATTAAGATTGAATTTCCTTTTCGCGCGTGTGTCTCACGACGTTTTTCAGTACAGATGGCCCTCCGATGTTTCAACTTTACAAAATATGAACCACTTTTTGGCGCTAGCGCGAAAAAAAGCACCGTCTGTACTGAAATAGTACATTACGATACAAGTGTGAAAAAAATGAAGTTAGAAATGAGTGGAGATAAATTAAAGCACGACCAAAGTGTTTCATCCATCAAAAGTGTTTTCAGTACAAATGGTGCGTCTTTTACGCGCTAGTGCGATAAATGGTTCATTCACGAAATTTTCGTAGTGCCATATGTACTGTAAAACGTCGTACGATACACGTGCGCAAAGGAGCTTAATTTTTTTTCGCACTTGTATCGTAATGTACTATTATGACTCTCATACATGTAAATCTAACGCAAATAAAGGGATGTATGTAACGCTCTTTTGGAATGAAGTTTTTGAACAAATCACGGAAAATGTGAAAATCTGTACTTTTAATACAAATTACAATACGAATACCTAAAATTAGATGCCTTTATCATACCTATCCGTAAATCATTGTCATATTCTGTAATTTTAAGATTTCAATCCTTTCGCGATTCATAGGACCCCCATGGCATTAAATATCTTTCATCATTAACAGCGCTAGTTTTCTTTTTCTTAATTTTATATGTAACCTTCCCTTTGTCACACAATCGCAGTGACTGATATTCCCAGTTTAAGTGCTGTCCCCATCGGTGGAATGACCGTCATCGTTCACAGTCCGCGAGCATTTTTCCACTTTCTGTTATACGAATTTTCTGATGAATAATTGTGTGCATTGAAGAAACCTTCGTGATCGTGATAGCGATTGATGCCTTTCGTTTTGTTATGCCAGTACACATGAGTTGATATGCGAGAATCTATACTGCTTTAGCGACTTTATTGAGAATAACCACGTTTATTTAATTATAATTTTGAAATACAAGCCGCAGACAGAACATATTGCGAAAACACAAATCAAATTATTTATTAACTAAATATTTTGATTTGTACTTTTAATTTTTCTCCAGTAGTCACACTACTTATTACTACATCAGCCGCGAAAGCTGAGTACGTGGGTTCGATCCCCACCTCGGACATAGGTGATCTTGGTCGTTTTTCTTTGGTATATGACACCTAATATTTATAATTTCCGCAGACAGAACTTAAGCAATACAATTTTGTAGCATATTACATTACATTTACCATCGAGCTAGAAATTATGTATACAACTGGGGACATCCATGTCTACATGAAGGATCCACAGAAAGAACATGTCTGAAGGAAAAACAACCTTACTTTTAACACGATAAGGTGTGAACTTGCCCTGATTTTTTTGAGCATTGAACATGTTTTTCCGTGGACCCTTGGCGTCTAGAAGAAAGAGTATTATCCTACGTCATAGGTTAACCGCAACGTTTTCGATGGCTATATAGCCCTAATGCGGAGCGACATTTCCTGCCGCAGCTTTCGGAGATATAATGAGAGTCCTGAGGTGGCCTTGCCCTCCGGATCTTTTTCTGTTTGAGAAAAACCAGTCGAAATCGTGCTTCTCCATCCCCTTTCTGAGGTCACGCCGCCATTCCCCAGAAAATCCATGTAATGTAATGAAAGTGACCATTTCATTGTGTGCTTGTTTATTTACTTATGTTCAAAGTATAAGTGTTACATTGTATCTAAATAAGTAGGTATTATTTAGTAATACAGAAACAATATCGGTAAAAGGCCGTGGCAGGATAAGGGAACATCTTGTGCCTTAACAGCTTAATTTTTACATGCTGAAGTTCTTCAAAAATAAGAAGTTGTAGATGCTGAATTTTAGTGTAACACTTGACACACGACGTGACCCATTATCAGAAAAAAAATAGCCCTAAAAGCTGTTAAAGCACACGATGCTCCCTTATTCTGCCGCGGCCTTTAAACAATTTATAAATAAACACGCGAGAAATTGGTCACTTCACTTACATTCCACTCAATTGCGTGGAATACAATACCATAGACTAAAAATGTCTTCAAAGTAATTCCAAATCAAGTAGCAATAGTTCATTCACTAGAACCGTTATATGTCTCCCTCCCCCTCTGAAATTTAGAAGTCTTTTAAAAATGGTTCACCCTCTCCAGACTACATTTTTGCCAGAAATCTAACAACACTGACTGTGGCTGTATTTCTTTCTCTTTTCCGGCAAAAACAATTTCTCGGGAGCAAGATTAACACGATATTTTAGACAGCCGCTTTTATGTGCGGTCATGAATTAATTTCACCGGGCTCTTGGATGCGTTTGCAAATGGTTAACATTTAGTAAATATATTGCATTTTTATTCATGACTTTACTCTGATTTTGCTAAATTTTATGCGAATGACGTTTTTCTGCCGGTAAAGGTACGGATTTTCCATGTAAGTTATACTTGTTACTTTATCAATGTAAGTTTTAAATAACTTGAAGGTAACTTAACGGCTTTTTATTCATGACTTTACTCTGATTTTGCTAAATTTTATGCGAATGACGTTTTTCTGCCGGTAAAGGTACGGATTTTCCATGTAAGTTATACTTGTTACTTTATCAATGTAAGTTTTAAATAACTTGAAGGTAACTTAACGGCAACTCATAAGCTCATAACACAAAGCTCCTTACTTATTTAGATACGTACCTACTATCCAATATTCCTGAATTTAGAGAGATCTTTTCTCTGAAAGTCGATTAGGTACTAATTTATATTATTCAACGATTGAGTCATTAATATATATCTAAGCATAATAATTCGTGTGCCCTCCCCTATAATCGTTCTTATTATAGGGGAGGGCACTGTAACTAGCAAAAAAAATTAAGTGTAATTTATTATTATCATTGTGTGGTAAACGCAACTAATTAAAAATTCTCTTAATCTAATGGGTTTCATGAAAAGATCCTACCTACTATGCTGCGTTTGATAAATCAAACCATATTCTATTTTTCTATAGTTCTTAGAAATATATTATATTTTAGAAGAAAAATTCAATTAGTTGCATTTACCCCACCGTGGCATTTACCTCGCATGACCTTATCTGCAATTATCTCAAAATGTGATGGATATCATGGATATGTAGGGCCTACTCTATATAGTAGTAGGTACTATTAGTGTTACGTTACATAAACTTTCATTTAGTTTTACACAAATTCTGAAATATCTATTATAGATCAGGGTTAGTAGTTGGATTTCACACAATAGCAAATGAAATGACTGACCACCTACGTCACTCTATGGCCGTGAACTTTTAGTATTTCACGTCTCATATGTAAAACGTCAACGTTGATGGCCTAGACTAGACTACTGTTCAAAATAGAATAATTACGTAAATTGCCGGTGTATCCAAGGCATATCATTAGTTTATTACTATCTTTAACTAAGCAAACTGCTTTTATTACTAAGTAGTTGTTCCGTTTTTAGTCGTGTCCTTCTTTTTTTGGCGATCAGATTTCTGTTCGAACTAAGGTGAGGTCATGGGTCATAGCACTGAAAGTGAGTGGCATTTATTATTCGGGTCGATAGTTTCATTTGTTAGAATAATACCTAGTTGTTTTTGAATAGCCGTACAAAACAACTGCTTGGATTGTAAAATTCTTAGACAACTTGCGAACTATTTTGATATGCCACAGATAAATCATTTTTCGATTTAAAATAATGTCTACGGTTTATAAATCTTTCCCATTTCACATGACGCTTATGATTATTTAAACAACTGAAAAAAGAAAACAAAAACCTTCTAAAAATTTTGTTCAACGTTGTCCAAAGCATGATGTAGAGGGTTAGAAGACAGTACAGTAAATCGAAGTTAGGAACTTCATATGCTGTGTTAATTTGATAGAATTTCTTTTATACTCTAGTTTGTGATTACAAATTCAATAATCCAATAGCTTTTGCCTTCATTTATATGTTTTGAAATATAAAAATTCTCATTACTTTAAGCTAACCCGTTAGTCAGAAGACCTTTTTTAGAATTATTATCAGATATATTTTTGTCTTCCTTTTTTTGATTCTAATGTTGCGGTTTGGTTACAAGACATGTGATGTTTAAGAATTTTCTGCCGATTAAATTCATGTGCCACTTTGCTGCTCGCTCGGATAAATATTGTTCTTATAACTATTTAGGTATATTTTCGTACTTTATGCGCTAGGTTAGGTTAGAACGCGTCTAGTTGCCCCAGGTTCTTTCCTCCCCATCCCCCGAGAGCACTAGTTAATATTTATTGTTGCCTGCCGGCCATATGAAGGGTTTCTCTCAGAATTTTGATAAATATTTCTTCATCTGCACTTGTTTAGCAAATTCATGAAATAAGCTTCATTGTGTTTTGAGCTTTGTTACAATTACGTTCTTATTAAGTCATCAATTTGTTCAATTACCTTCATATGTTGTTACAATATACAATTAAAATAAATTGAAATGGTTCTTCGTATTCCATTTCTGAGTAAATTATTTATCATTGTGGATTTATACCGTCGTGCTCGTTGTTTTATTTTATTAGACTTTCCTGTTTCAGAGTTATTTTGCCGTTTCATCGTTTATATATTTTCCTGACGTGTTAAACATGTCAAGTTAACCCTGTTTTATTGTATTGGCAGTAACAAGTATCCAGATACTACAACTTGTCGACTTGTCCTCAACTTGTCACTTAAACATCCAATTGGCAGAAGATATTTCACGTCATTTTAAGTTGGGTTTAGTTATATCCAATTCTATCGTCTGAAGTAGCAGAGTTGGGGATCAACTAAATCCGATTTTCGAAGTTCACGGTAAGCAGAATGAAATAAATCTAGCTTCCGAGGAAAGTGCTCGGATTAACCAACCAGCGCACATAGACCAATTTTACTCCGGATACATAGTAGCTAAACTAATTTATTAACACCGTCAGTTCATGCATTGCGAGCGAACGAACGTTACTTGATTATGTTGTTAGTAGAAACTCTAGTCCCTAGCCCTCAACTTGAGACTCAACTAGGACTAGAATTCGAATAGTTGTGCTTTTCCGTTTGTTGAAATTAAAATGTAGACTCACATGAGTCCAATTTTCGCTTAATTTATTTCTGATTCGGAGATATTTTATATGTACCTTTGCTTAATATTATTGTTTATTGTAATTGTATTGGTAGTCATTGTTTATATATGATACATTATAGTGGAGGATAGATTTTAAATGAACAAAACTTTCTTACTGTGTAATGCCTGCTACTCTACCCTTGTCCGCTGTCAAATATGCTGACGAGATTACAAAATCAGCCCTTTCTGGAACGGAAAGGATTTAAGGACTGTCATTAAAAAGCTCCAAATAAAACCCGGTCACACGACTGGACCTCAACGTTCCCGCGATTTACCCGCGTGTAAAATGGTCAGTGGTTAGTAGGGTCAAGGTTGTCGGGCGCTGACCGAATGTCAGTGTATCACAGTATGCTACATAACCTACCTAGTGCGAATCTACTAGAGCTGACTACGTGACACATTGCTCGTCAGTTTCATATTTATGGTACATTAAAAATTGTATGGTTAAAGAACGAATTCCTGTAAATAGGAAATCGTCTTTGTCATATTTTGGGAACTAAAGGATAATCATATTAATCAGGTTCGGCTGCCGTTATGGCAATTACGACGTACATTTTTGCTTGATGTTGATACTAACAGTACGGTCACGTCTGATATACGTCATATCGTTAGAAATGAAGCTTTGAAATAAATTATAGACTATCCTAATATGGGGACGTGAATATTTATTGTATAAATATACACAGAATCAATATATAAATAATAGGTGAAAACCTCACTCCATATGTAGGTATATTATGGATGGATATAGCGCGATTATAGAATTGAAACTTTGATTCATGTTTAGACTGCTAAATGATGCATAGTTTATTCAAATTTACATTAATATTCAAATTTACCTCAACGGCAAACAATCAATTATACAGCAAATAACAAAACCTACAGCGTTTGCGGTTATTATGGAAATTAGTATGCATCATTTGAACTTTGTTTGTCATTGTCATTAGTGCACTGATTATGTGTACTATTTGTCATCAAATTTAACTACTAATTATCAAATGCTTAGCATAATGTTACAGATTGTTTAATATGTAAAATCTTGTAGCTAACTGTGGGCAACGTATGTTGCCGACGCTCAAAACATTGCTGTAGAGTACGCAAATCATAAATATCATAATAAACAGCTTGTACGATTCCGATTGTCATTACAATCGGCAATGGCAGAGACATACTCGTATCTGTTAAGCCGACCGTTTATTATCAAAAATAGTTTATACAGCGTGTAAATGTAATATATATAGACAAACTAACGCAACGAAATGCAACATGCAACACACTTGAGTTAACTCGTAAATGCATGACCTTGACAAAGATTTATTCAAATTTGAATGCTAACATGCTGTCAATAGAGTCAATAATACATGACGCATATATATACATCACTTTGCATTTAAGGTTTAAACGCTTCGTTGACATCGATCACTCGTTCAAAAGCGGATGATATAACTGCTAAAATGTTTGTACCTATGTATATTACTGCTCAGAAAATCTGAAAAAAAAACCGTGGTGTAATAATAATGTAACTTTAAAATAAAACATTTTTTTATGTGATTTCACTAAGACCTATACACCTAACGGTTGCTAACGGATTGGCACAACTGGCACACTGCACCAAACTAAGCAACAACAACCAAGCCAAAGTGCACATCGCTGTTACTCCTTGCACCAAACCGCCAAGATCGCGCGGCCGCATACTCTAGGGACCCACTGCGGCTACCCAACTTTGTATTAACATTTATGATGCCAGTTTACTTTACCACTGTTCTGGCAACGTTGCGGGTTTGTTACCTAATCAAGGGGTCTTGATTTTCTGTACCAGGTGACCAATTAATTAGTTAAAATGTTTAGGGGATGCTGCAGACAAAACTGTGAAGGAGACTCATTTTAATTAGCTGACTAAGTTAGTGACATTCGTTGAGTAACGAGGCAGATCTGCCCAATCATACTATACAGGTTGACATGTAAGACGTGATGCAAAGTAACGAAATCTGAATCTGTCAACCCTTTTACAGCTGACAAAGAATATGGGTTTAAATTTGAACTCTAATAAGTTATGTATAGACCGGGCTCATGCGTAAATCATGCGAGGTTATTTCGGCTACTTTTTGATCTCACTCCATGCGTGATCTTTCGTCATGTATTCGTGGACCCCCTCCCCCCATAGGGCCTCGCGTGATTTACGCACAAGTCCTTATTTAGGTTCTTGACCGGCTGTGAAAGAGTTAATGATGTTGAACAATATTTACTGTGGACCAAGTGCCAAGTATGAAAGTGCAAATAAAAAAAACAGCTATTACATAGTAAATGGCAAATAAACATAACCAAAATAAATGTAATAGTGTTTTTTTCTTTGCTTTCAGAGTTGCTTTGAGAATAAAAAGTGATTTCAAATCATCAATAGATTCAGATTTCATTATCTTGCATCACATCTTATGTGTCAACCTGAATATTTTCGATGAACTTGGATATTAATTCCAAGCTCTCGCAATATATCAGCAGCCACCTTAACGTCAAAGTGCTTCTAACAGTTTGAAATGGCTCCGTCTTGTCCGTACAATTTCATTTCCTATCCGGGTGCTCTCCATTATTCAAGTGACGCCGTGTAAAGGTGCTATTTTGCCGCACTAACACCCTCGCGAGTATAGCTCGAGCCACTTCAGATGACACTATTCCGTGAACTGAGTGAGAATTATTTAACAGTCGTGCATGAGTAAGAGTCCAATTTCTAGATCACCATCGTGTTGTGCGTCCATTTTGCAGGCACATACCTAAGGCAAACTGGTCGTGCCTTCACCGACATGTTACACTTCTTAAAATTTATTATATCGTCAGAAGTCTGCAATGTAGTAGTTGATGCGACTTCCCATATAAAAGATAGCGGGTTTTGCCATTAAACTTGATCTTGTGTCAAGTCCACACTCGGCAAAGCCATCTTACGTACTTCTAACAAATTTGAAAGGTTAACCGCTGTAAATCATTTGCAGTCTTGCACGGCTTTTCAATAGAAATTTGAAAATATATTTTCGATGTCATACTATAGGTACTTCTAATATTCAGCCTTATTTTTTGCAATAAAGTTAATAATATACTTTATTAGTAAGCGGCGGCAGATACCTATTTTTAATCAATGTTGTGAAGAACGCGAATGGTCTCCGTTTCGCTAAAGTGAACGGTAAAGGCCCAATTCCTTTCTGAACATTTGTAAACAGAAAGTTCTCATTAACTCTCAAGTACCTTTACCACGGCCACGCTTTTGAAGTCGTTTGTTCTTTGTTAATTCACATTGAAAAAAAAAACACATTACCAAATTGCAAAACGAAATTTATATAGCATCTGATTTTTTTTCATTTCAATTTGAATTGTGTCAATTCCAACTATTGATTACAATAAATCATTCTGTTTCTAATATTTTGCTTTTAATTTTGCTCTGCAACCTTCCTTGAATAGTGATATGTCCGCCCCGTTTTGGAATTAGGTCACAGTGTCATCCCGCGCCCACGTGGTCCGCGGACCTGTCGGGCGACCAGTCGAGCCCGCGGTCCGGGTGCCAGCACGGGCCCCATGAATGACTGGTAAATATTTGGGGATGCCGTAATTGGAAACTGGAATTCTTGATTCGCCATGAAAATGGGAATCCACGAGAAAGACGCGATAATTCGTCAGAGCGCACCCTTCGTTGGATATAATCATCACATTTTTTTACACTCCCGTAAATTAAACTGGGTTTAGTATTTTTTACTATATAATTTAACGATTAATTCAAGAAATTACTGAAATTGAAACATCGCGATAATTGTATTGGGCACACATTCAGGCGGAATTAATGTATCTTTGAACTGAACATGCCTTATACATGTATACCTATGTAGGAAAACGATATTTTTTTCACATTTTGGTATCTTAACCATAAGACCCTCGAATGGTAGTAACCCAACATTGTAATAAACGATACATGTGTTCCATTAAATCATCTGTTCTAGTCATGTATCCATTAGACAGTAAACTAAACGCAATATGGCTCACGTTAAAAACATAAATCCTATGTCAATATATGAGGTACTCTCCAATCCTACATAAAGTGAGTAATAAAAATCCCTGTTTGTCACCCTTTAACACTGGTTAGTCATTTTGTTCGTATCTTCTCGCAACATTATTAATTCGTGTTGCCCTAGTGAATTCAGAAATTACAAAAGTCGTATGCGGACCAGTCGGACGATCGATCCGGACTTGCGAAATCTCCACATGATCTTAACCTTCCCCTCGCGACGTGATGTTTAAAACTGGGTCTCTCCACTACAAAGGGAACGACATAGTGTAATCGTGCAGTTATTCTTGTACCTAAGGTACTGTTGCATTCCGTTAAGATATTGCTTGAAGGAACGTCTGCGGTCACGGTTTATAAGTCGCCAAATAGCTAGTGGTTATTGACATTAATTTAATGTGATGCCGAAGGCTACCTACAAATATTGTTCAAGAAAACGCTCGACGCGATGAGGTGAAAGCACGCCCACCTAGTACTATCTTCGCAACCTACAACTTTTCTAATGGTGTACTTACTTGCCTGCCACTGTTCCCGGACATTCGGACGGATCGGCTGTATTAGCACTAGGCTATGTAGCACAACGGCATTGAATGCAAGAATTTGAAGAGGTCGCCGTGGCAGAAATCTGCCGAGAAAGGTATACGAGTATATGGACAAATTGTAGAAAAGGGTATACACATTTTAAAAGTGTTTGATAGAAATAGCGACATATATCTGTAGCAAAAAATAACAATAGTAATTTATAACAAAGTACTTAGTAAAGTAGACGTAAGAACGTCCTGAATGTGCAAATCTGACGTATCTACAACGATAAATGAATAGCTACTGGATGAGTCTCGTTCTGAAAGTCTTTTAAAAGCTCCGAAATCCAATCTACTCTATCAGTCCGCAAAGTGCTGAATCCAGAAAGAGATGTGATCGAAACAATGGCCGCAATAGTTGTTAGTCTGCGGAAATTACAGGGAGCCGGATCGAGGCCCCGGGCTCGGAGAACAACTCGATTTCGGAATTGGTCCGTTCGATAGTTTTGATTGCTTCCCTTGTAATGTAGGTGTCAAGTTTTTATGGCGTCGCTGTGTTGTCGGAATTGAACGTTAGTTTACATGGTGTGTATTAAAATACCTTTGAGAGAAGCTTTGGATTCGTTCAGGGCTTCAGGGTTACTTGGCTGATTACAGAATCTAGCCTTAATGATTATCATTATTTACATACGAGTATTTACTCTCATAATTATGTCACCAGTAACATCAGTTTTTGCTAACTACATCCTTTTCAGACCTTTCATTGAAACTTTGTTTACGTGATCTGGTCCTGGCAGAATACGAGTGCTTTTTCCTAAAGGGTGAAGCGCAGTACTCAGCCGGAAGGCCGGAACCCTTTTGTTTTCTGCGGGGCACACATAATTAGTTTTTATGCATTGTAATTAATAATTTCTGTTACTATGTATATGCTTTTAATTGACATCTTATTTTTGTAAGCTTTTGTTTCTTTCTGCTACTGTTCAAAGTGTCGAACAGGTGTACATACCTAACCTACTACCATATACATAAAATAAATAAATACAATAAAATAGCTAGTAGTATTAAACACCAGCAAACATAGTCCGAATAGGGAATATTGTTTTATTTACAGTTGCAATGAGCCACTTATATGGTGCGATAATGCTATTTGTATCGCTACTTACCAGAAAGCTTTTTGATGTAGAAGCAATTCCATACGAACTAGTTAGGTAGTTTAGCTACAGCTGTTAACGCGATCATACCGTTCTCGTAATAGGGCCGGACAGCGATCAGATTAACTATCTAGGTCACTAGGCCAATGAGACCGGCGAATTTTATTCAGTTTCACACTTAAACTGCCACTCATTTCAAAGGCTACATCTTATGATATATTTTTATTTACATTGGCACCATTTGCCATTAGCACCATAAATATCATCCCAATACAATATCGTTTTGTGAACACAAGGTAATAAATAAATCTATATATATGCTCATGTGCAATACCACTATTACTCTTGATATACTTTAAAGCACTTCAGCTGAAAGGTTTATAGTGTACTGTTATATTCGTGCTATACAGGGTTGGCCGTGCCGATCAAAATGCTGATGCCGCATTGACGTCAATACGACAATGCAACATCAGCACGAGTTAGTTTACCTATTTCATAAAATCATATTTCCCATCAGATCGGATTGGACTTTCGTGCAAATAGCATCTTGTAATATTTCAAGTTTATTCAATAAAGTCGTGTTTAAAAAATAACCTTTTTTTTAAAAAGCTACTCGCCTGAACCCTCGTAATAGTGGTGTCAGAAGTGGGATCCAGCAAGGAAAACCGAGTCGTTCTGCTGGATTCCAAACGCGACGCGTTAAATAATAACAATTCTCATAAGAAAAGAAGCAGATCCAGAATCGCCTTGTGTAAGGCATCACCGATCCATCTCCGGGGCATCATCCTAGCGAGTTCCTGCCAGCCCCGTCAAGTTCTTCATCATCTTCACGGGCCAGCCGTCGCGACAGTCAGCCTTATCTGTCCGATAAGCCTGCCGACAAGCCGCCCCTAGAAAACCAACTAGTTCCCGATTTCCTGCGCGAGCCAGCCGTTGCGACAGTCAGCCTTATCTGTCCGATAAGCCTGCCGACGGGCCGTTCAAGGAAACCGGCTAAACACGAGTATCCCATTGCCGCTCTACCATTTCGACTGCATCACTCCTGATATGAAGAGCCTCATCGTGATCATTCTGTGAGTAAAGCATTTTATCCTTGTTACCGCTACATACTTTATACATATTTTTAATCAACTTCAAGGTCGGTCGATAATAACTGTATCCTGTAAAGATGGGTGGAAACGATGGCAAAACACCCTCCAAATCTAGAACGGAACTGGAAATATCACCTCCAGTAACCCTTACCGAAGAATTTTCAATCTCAGTTTTATGTAAATTTATCAATCCATATAAAGGAGACCGGGAGACTCTCACAGCTTTCCTCACCAATTGCCAAAACGCTTTGGATTTGGCATCAGCAAGTCAGAAAACGCTATTGTTTAAATTTATTTACGCCCGTCTAGAGGGAAAAGCGCAAATAGCGTGCTCAAATAAAGTTTTTGATGATTTTGAAAGTTTGAAAGTTTTCTTAAAGCAAAACTTTGGCGAGAGAAAACATTACAACCATTTGCTTATCGATCTTCAATCATGTAAACAAGAGAGTAATGAGACCGTTGCACAATTCGCGCTCCGTATCGAAACATGTCTAACCGACTTACAGTCCGAAATATATAACTCGGATTCCTACAAAAAGGACCTGTCAGGCCGCATCGCCATGACCGAAGATTTAGCCTTGCACACGTTTTCCTTGGGGCTACATCCCAAATTAGGGAACATGGTCCGTTGCAGGAATCCGAGGACTTTGAATAATGCCATAAATATTGCGCTTGAAGAAGAAAAAATTCAAAACTTAATATATAAAACGACATCCAAGGTCAAATGTAAAACTTGTGGGAAAATAGGGCACTCGGAACAGGAATGCAATAAGCCCAAGCATTCGGCCCAGGGGCGTCAATTTTTCGGTTCGCAACCACATGGGTCTCAACAAAATTCGGGGCCTCAAATTTCCTGCAGGTATTGCAAGCGACCAGGCCATGATATTTCGCAGTGCCGTAAAAGGCAATTCAATAATGAAAAATATAAGCGGTCGAATGACAATGGTCAGGCCGCCGCGTATCACGTTGCTAACGAAGCGGCCCAACCACGTGCATTCTCACCGTCACCCGACCCGGGTAATTCTGCGGATGTCAGTGACTATGAATATAATTTAAACTAAAGAATCGGACCACGAATACGTGCCAACGTGTTCCGATTCCAAAAGGCACTAATTTCAAAATCTCAAAATCGAAATCACCTAAATCTATTCAATCTCAACCCTCCCTTCCGGGAGCCTCTGTATCGTTGAGCTCTAAATCCTCTAACCCTCAACCCTCCCTTACGGGAGCCACTGTATCGTTGAGTCCTAAATCCTCTAATCCTCAACCCTCCCTTACGGGAGCCACTGTATCGTTGAGTCCTAAATCCTCTAATCCTCAACCCTCCCTTACGGGAGCCACTGTATCGTTGAGTCCTAAATCCTCTAATCCTCAACCCTCCCTTACGGGAGCCACTGTATCGTTGAGTCCTAAATCCTCTAACCCTCAACCCTCCCTTACGGGAGCCACTGTATCGTTGAGCTCTAATTCTATTAATCTTCAACTCTCCCATGCGAAAGCCCCAATCTCGTTGAAGCCTATATCCGACAAATCTCAGTCAATAGTTAAAGAAGCCTCAAATTCACTACCCGTATACGAGATAAATTCCTTAGTTAACAGGATATCTTTACCTTACATATTTCTTAAAACAAAGTTCGCCGAAAACCCTCTTTGTTTCCTTATTGACACTGGATCTAGCGTCAGTATAACTAAATTTAAAAACTTCGTCGAAAAACCCCTCTTATCTGATTATAAGATTTTACTAAAGGGCCTAAGTAAAAACGGGTCCACTTGTGAAACTCAAGGCTCTTTCGAAATGTCATTTACATGCCCAGATTACGAAAATAATACCGCTTTGCTTAGCTTCCAATTCCACGTTATCACAGATGACGTATACCTGAAATACGATGGTATTCTAGGTAACGATTTCCTCAAATATAATAACGCCGATGTCCTGTATTCAACTAATCGCCTATCAATTCAAGGTCACTTGTTACCTTTCCACTTTGACGAACCTGTCTACACTATTCCTCCGCGGTCAGAGGCCGTGATAGAATGCATAGTTTCAAATCTTCCGTCCAAAACGGAACATCTCACCGAAGGTGTAATCTTAGATAATCACGTCTCAGCCGGTGTCTATCTCGCTAATTGCATCGTAAAACCTAAAGCGAATGGACGTGTTAACGTGACTGTACTTAATACAACCGACTCTAAAGTTCTAATAAAAAATTATAAAGTTCACTTACAACCTTTCGATATTCAGACTTCTAAGCAAATATCTGAAGCCACCGTTGACGTACTTAACGTCACAACGTCCTCCCACGATAGATCTCAAAGGGTCCTAGATCTTATCCGAACATCCCATCTAAACGATGAGGAAATGAAAACATTGCTAGAATGTTGCGCAGATTATACCGATATCTTTTACCTTGAGGGGGAGTCCCTAAGTTGCACTAATGCTATAGAACATTCAATTGATACTAAAGACGCGGTTCCAATTCACGTGAAATCCTACCGTTTTCCTGAGTGTCACAAAGACGAAGTAGAAAACCAAATCAAAAAGATGCTGGAGCAAAACATAATACGTCCTTCTACCTCACCTTGGAGCGCCCCAGTCTGGGTCGTACCCAAAAAACAAGACGCCTCTGGTAAACAGAAATGGCGGATCGTGATTGATTATCGTAAACTTAATGATGCCACTGTCACCGAAATCTACCCTCTGCCCTTGATAACAGATATTCTTGATCAATTGGGTCATTCTAAATACTTTACCACACTCGATCTCGTCAGTGGATTCCATCAAATTAAATTAAGAAAAGAGGATGCCCCGAAAACGGGGTTCACGGTCACAACAAATGGGGTCCAAGGCCACTTCGAATATACTCGAATGCCCTTTGGATTAAAAAACGCACCTGCTACCTTTCAAAAATTAATGAACACCGTCCTAACAGGCTTACAAGGCCTCCACTGCTATGTTTACTTAGACGACTGCATAATTTACTCTCATGACCTCCTATCTCATATGGAAAAACTCAAATTAGTGTTCGACAGACTACGTCAGTTCAACCTAAAGCTCCAACCAGATAAGTGCGAATTCCTAAGACGTGAAGCCAGTTATCTCGGTCATGTCATAACCGACAACGGGGTAGCACCCAACCCCGATAAGGTTAAAGCAGTAACTAAATTCCCAGTGCCTAGGAACCCGAGGGAAATCAAATCCTTTTTGGGACTCGTAGGTTACTACCGACGGTTTATCGAAAACTTTTCTAAAATCACGAAACCCCTAACTTCGCTCCTTAAAAAGGA
>JALPQI010016569.1:0-28479 GCA_025490895.1 Thaumatotibia leucotreta
AAATCTGTGCCCCCCCTTGATTCGCGGGTCCAAAAATATGAAAAAAATATATAGATTATAGATAATAGCATGGCCCGGCATGCTCTTAGGCGGTTTTTATTTTTAGCATTGCCTGTGTCTGATGTTCTATCTACCCTTCACTTCAAAACGGACTTTTCACTGCCACAAAGGTTCCTTGTTAATTACTTCACATTCTGCGCTAAAAATACTCAAACGCAGTATTCATCACTCACAGCTCTCGTGTTACGTTTTAATTTATTGTTTCTCCAGTGGGAACTCATTTGTTACTGGTGACGGTGACGTCACTGCGGTTCATGCGTCATGTCACATATGGTGCAGAAGTACTAATTTAATTACACGTACAGTCAGCTGCAGAGAAAAGTAGAAGAAGTAGTTTGTATTTCCAAATTTGTATGCAAGGGGGTCTACTTTTCTCTGCAGCTGACTGTACATTGTTCTTTTGATTTATAACACTAGAAAGTGAATTGAGGATAATTTGTGACTGGATAACATTTGGGATAGGGTTGAAAAAGAAGAAAACGAATGTAAACATTTTTCATCAATTTATAGTGACATGGTCTAATTCCTAATTAGATGTGTATGCGGTTGCATGTTTACTAGATATAATAAAACAGGAAAGTGTTTAGTGGTTGACTAGTTATTGTTATTAAATTATAAACACGTTTTTGTTTCCGCTACTTTTTCTGTGGGTAGTACTCCGATATTATAATTTAATTTCGACGTACCTTGTTTTGTTATTTGGTTTGCCAAAGGTTATGCATAGTATGCATTCTAATAATAGTACATTGTGCATTAAGGGAGGTAAGTACGGAATTACTAACGAGAGTGTTAGAAGCCCGAAGCCGTTGGGCGGAGGGCTTTTATGACTCGAGTTAGTATTCCGCTTACCGACCGTGATGCATACAATGTTTTGCATCACACTTGCCAACCAAAAAATAAGTTTTAAGACTTAATATTATTAACTGACGTACTGATATTTCTATTGCTCCCTAGGGAATTACACTTTTCTATTACTCCCGCTACGCGCGCAAGCAATGGCGCGCTTAGACAGCAAGTGTGATGAAATTGAAATATTACTATAATGCACGTTTTTCTTATACACAAATTCTCTTTATTATTATATAGGTATTCCTTAACAATAGTTCTGTTGCAGTGTCTATTTACTATAATTCGCTAATATGAGCCGAATTAGTGCAAATATTTTAATATTTCTTTTTTGATATTTCTTAAGACTAAAAATCGTGTAATGTATAAACCCGGTCAAGGGCTAAATGGCGCCCTTTGCTTGGAACAATCATTTACAATTCAGTATGTAAAGCTTTTCCTATGCCTTATTCATTTCCTATATTTTTATGCTTATTTACGAAAACATACAATTATTTCGCGGATGCTTAGTATTTTTCGGTAATGAATACCGGTTTTTATACATAGGAACCCAAACAAATAAATATTAGTGTTTACATAACTAATCACAATCAGGAGTCTTAATTCGGTTGTTAATTTACTCTTGCGTGTAAGCAGCGGCATTTTAATGATGCAATAAAAATGCCGGCCTTACACACGAGTGAGTACGGGCAACCTTGACCGAGCAAGTTTCATACTTGAGCTTTCGAGACAGTTGCCTTTACCCATTTCTCCATATATGGTGAAGTTTTGGCAGGAGCTTTTGTTTATTATACTCATTAACCGTGACAGATTAACTCGGGGCAGTATATTCTAGAAACACGCTTAACCTTTTGAACGCCTTTCCTCTAGCGTCAAAATATGGCCTACAAGCCGGTATCACGACCTTTGACAGCGTTCGCATGACCACTTTCTCTGTTTAAGAGTTTTTGGCGTTAAAATGGTCAACCTAACCATTATTTAACACTGGCACACCGAAACCAAAACCACCATCACTATAAGTCTAGACAATATAATAACAAATGCTTAGAACAGCGTCCAAATGATCAAAGGGTTAACAGTTGAATTTTACATTGTTACAGTTGGAGAACGAAGTGATGGTAGATCCCTGGAGCAGTATGGACTCTTCAAATTCGCCGTTAACTGACTCCGCACCGTCCGCCAGCGATGACTGCACCCCGTCGACCTCCAGCGAGCCGCGCGGCTCTCAGGACCCCTCCCCTCTGTCCCCAGACGCGCGCCGCCCCATCGACTCAAAACCCAAAGCTCAACCCACAAAAGACAAAGCGCGCTCCCGGGACCTGACACTAGCCCTTGACTCCGACCCGCGCCGGCCCCACTTCCTCGACGACGATTACCAAAACCCTTCCAAATCAAACATCGAATGTCGCATTCCCAAACCCCACTTCCTCGATCACTCGCCCTCGCCGGACGAATTCGACGAGCGCAGCGACATCACCAACCCCAATTTTCTTGACGATGAAGCCGACGACGACGCGCAAAAGAAAGCCGGCGCCCTCCCCAAGAAATCTACAAAGACTCCATATTTACCTCAAGAAGAACGACCGCATAGGACCAGTTACCGGAGTACACTACATTACGGCTTAGAAAATGAAGCGAGATCTAGTGAAAGAGACAAAAGAGCCTCACAGCTTTACAGAGGTACTTGGCCAGGAGAACGAGACATCTGGACCGGCCACGACTCCGCCAGTGTCAGAAGTTTCTCTAGCAACGGCTCGGCTGACGGGCACCGACCCTCCTCCAATCTAGACAACAAAATGGACTGCGTCATATCTCTAATATCCCTTCTCAGTCTATCACCTGAAAACAATGCCGATCTCAGTGGACCTCTGTTAGAAATGAGCAGATCAGTGGAAAGCTGCGTAGCAATGAGACAAGCTGGATGCATACCACTACTAGTACAATTGATTCACTCAAAAGTACCAAGAGAGACGCGAGACCGCGCCGCTAAAGCGCTACGGAACATCATCCACACCCAAACAGACGACAAAGCCGGCAGAAGAGAAGCGAGAGTCTGGAGATTACTCGAACAAGTGAGAGAGTACTGCTACATTCTAGAAGATGTAGTGGAAAGCAGAAAAGAAGGGAAAGAAGTAATAGAAGACGATGGTAGTAAACATCCTAGTCAGAGTGTAGCAGCATTGATGAAGCTGTCCTTTGACGAGGAGCATAGGCACGTGGTGTGCCAACTGGGGGGTCTCCAGGCCCTCGCTGCGCTTGTGAGCGGCGACCAGGCCGCGCACGGCAGCAGGACTGATGACAACACGTGCCTGACGATGAGGAAGTACGCTGGAATGACGCTCACCAACCTGACGTTTGGCGACGGCAACAACAAGTCGCTGTTGTGCTCGTTTAAAGATTTTATGCTGGCGTTGGTGGAACAACTGGAGTCGCCCAATGATGACATGAGACAGGTATAATAAATCATTTATTACTTAATTTTTGAACGATTTCTAAATAAGCTAAAAGCTAAGTAACTCGACCGTGTTAAACACCTATTTAAAAAAGTAATAATATTTTTAAAAAGTCAGAGAAAGTTATTTCTTCTTGTCTTTGCCGCAATCGGTCTATTACACAAAAAATTAGAATTGTCTATTTTGATTTTTAGGTTTTATCTGAATTTAAAGCTATTCGCCAGACATCGATTTGAAAAACGCATCAGGTTTCGATATTTTTTTTTTAACCGCAAAGTGAAGCATTTCAACTATCACCCTTCATCTAATTTCTTGTTTATCAGGTAACCGCAGCCGTGCTTAGAAACCTATCATGGCGAGCGGATACAAGCAGCAAGCAGGTCCTGCGAGAAGTCGGAGCCGTAAAAGGCCTGACCAAAGCGGCGATGACGTGCCAAAAGGAGGCCACCCTCAAGTCTGTACTCTCCGCCCTTTGGAACCTGACGGCCCACTGCTCCATGAACAAGGTCGCCCTCTGCTCCGTCGACGGAGCCCTAGGGTTCCTAGTAGACATGCTCAGCTACGACTCCCCAACAAAAACTCTAGCTATCGTCGAAAATGCCGGCGGCATCATGCGAAACGTCTCCAGCCACATCGCCGTCCGCGAAGATTACAGGCAAATTCTCCGAGAGAGAAATTGCTTGAGTGTCTTACTGCAGCACCTGAAATCTCCCAGTCTTACCGTCGTAAGTAACTCTTGCGGCACGCTGTGGAACCTTTCCGCCCGATGCCCACAGGACCAGCAGTTCCTATGGGACCACGGAGCCGTGCCCATGCTCCGCAGCCTCATCCACTCCAAGCATAAGATGATAGCCATGGGCTCTGGTGCAGCCCTCAAGAATTTACTCAACTCCAAACCTGGAAAGACACACATCATCTCGCTCGATTCGACAGCGAGAACTATGAACCTGCCCGCTCTGCCTACGCTAGGAGCCAGAAAACAAAAAGCTCTTGAACAAGAGCTCGATCAAAACCTGGCTGAAACGTGCGACAACATCGAACCGGCGACCTCTCCCACCACGAGCAACAGGGACGAGAAAAACCTCTTCACAGCTACTGAACGGCAGATAGCCATGAACCTCAACAGAATGTCGTCGAGCTCACCCTTGATGGGTGCCCTAACGTCACAAATATCACTCAGCCACAGCGCACATCTAGCCAGCTACCTCAGCTGCAGTAACACATTGCTAAAAGGTGCTTTAGTCACTCGTTCTACTACGGGAAGTTCTACTAACGTAAACCGCTCTGACAGTAAAGATTCCGTCACAAGCGCTCATTCTGACACAGTATTCGAAAGGGTCATGCGAACTGGAAAAGTCCCCGTGCCAACACCTAGAAACAAAGATTTAATGAAGAGTGAAACAGGCGGCGAAGCGTTTAAAATGGCCTCGAAGCCTTTAAATAAAGACGGTTTCCTGCGATATCCAACGCAACCCCCAATACCTCCTCCGAGAACCACAGATATGAGGACCAACTACACGGAGTCCGGTTACGACGTCGACCAGGACTCCTGCGACCAGCCTATAGACTTTAGCAGAAAATACTCGGAAACCAAAACTAACGAGCCAGAGCCGTCTCTAGCTGAAGGCAAACCTAAACCAACGAAAAAGTACAAGAAAGACAGCCCAAGCACCTTCGGAGACTACCAAGAAACCGATTTGGACCAGCCAACGGATTATTCCCTTCGCTATGCCGAACACCAATCGGAAAACGGTTCAGACATCTCTGAACCAGCCGGGCCGTCCGTTCACGAGGACACTATCAAACACTTCGCCACTGAAGGCACTCCCTACGAAACGCCCATCATATTCTCAACAGCCACCTCCATGTCCGATCTAAGAATCATAGGCAAAGACGGGAAACCTAAATCCACCCCTAGCGTGAAAGAAAATCCTGAAGTAATGACGCATTCAGACGAAAAGGACACTTGCTCAATAGAAGATCCTCCAAGACACGACAACGACAGAGCGATAGTGACTCCCCAGAATCCTGAGCCAGTCCCAGAAAAGAGAAGTGTCTTTGACACGAAATTCAGTTCAGGAATGATAAGTCCAGAGAAGCCAGTGAACTATTGCGACGAAGGTACTCCAGGGTACTTTTCGCGGGTCAGTTCCCTTAGCAGTTTGGGCGAGCCCACGGAAGAAGATAGCTTGGCGAAGAAGAACGCGATGGCTACCATTAATGTGGAGCCGGGCATTCAGGACCAGAGCGCCAGCTCTTCGAAGGATAAAGAAGGTGAGTTACATCGATTAAGAATAAAAATACTTAAGGAATTAGCGTAGTTAAGGTCTATTTAACCATCCACGAATAAAATAGGTACATCAGGTAAATATTAGCTGTCCTTTTCTTTTGCATGCCTGAGGAAAAGGATGGTGATCATTTTATCTGGCGGATATATTTATCCGGGGAGAGCCATGGCGAGCCTTTACAGGGCGTAAGACTTGTTATATTGGTCTTGGGAAATAGCTTTTATCATTTCGTAAACTGTCGGCTATCACTTCAATTAATTGTATATGTATTTATTTCCCCTTGTTATAAGTACAGTATATGAGTGTAAACGGAGTAACGACAGACAATTGAAAAATATATCCCAAACAATTTATACTTCAAAAATGCTATGTCACTTTACATTAGTGCTTCCCACGTTACTATTGCGTCTTTTATAAATCGAACGCCTGCATTTACGTTGTCTGGGTGCTTAGACAAGTTGCCAATCGCTCACGTTTAATCATCAATCGTAAACGAAAGGCAGCTAACTGTCTTTGTGGCTCTAATGTGAAAGAGTGACAGAGAGGGAAAACTACGATACGCTAACTTGGCTAAGCATCCAGATCTTTCCAGCATTAACTGACTATTCATTTTTTCAGGCTCAAAAGCAGTGACATTCGCAACAGACCCAGTAGCAGTGAGCTCTGAACCGTCCACCCCAGGCCGCTTCGTAGAAGACACACCGCTCATGTTCTCTCGATCATCCTCCTTGGGATCCCTACCCGAAGCTGACGAGCAGCCAGACCAGGGTTCAGTGCTGTCTGAAGTCAGGTTAGTTATACGAGACATTCGGAACAGATATATATAGCAGTGAGCTCAGTACCGTCCACCCCAGGCCGCTTCGTAGAAGACACTCCGCTCATGTTCTCTCGGTCATCCTCCTTGGGATCCCTACCCGAAGCTGACGAGCAGCCAGACCAGGGTTCAGTGCTGTCTGAAGTCAGGTTAGTTATACGAGACATTCGGAACAGATATAGCAGTGAACTCAGAACCGTCCACCCCAGGCCGCGTAGAAGACACACCGCTGATGTTCTCTCGGTCATCCTCCTTGGGATCCCTACCCGAAGCTGATGAGCAGCCAGACCAGGGTTCAGTGCTGTCTGAAGTCAGGTTAGTTATACTTAAGGGACATTCGTAACAGATATAGCAGTGAGCTCTGAACCGTCCACCCCAGGCCGCTTCGTAGAAGACACACCGCTCATGTTCTCTCGGTCATCCTCCTTGGGGTCCCTACCCGAAGCTGACGAGCAGCCGGACCAGGGTTCAGTGCTGTCTGAAGTCAGGTTAGTTATACTTAAGAGACATTCGCAACAGATATAGCAGTGAGCTCTGAACCGTAACGTAAAGCAGGCTGCGTAAGTGCGTAGGTATATTGTTTATTTATCAGAACACCTTAGTTACATAATTCATTTTTTCTACTCCCGTACTTTTATTTGTCATTTACAGAGTCGTGAACACACCTTTAAGCCCCTACCTTACAGATGTCGAGATAAGTCTATATTGTCTATTCCCTATAAACGCATTCGGGCATACACGCAGTGCGTTTTTGCATTTTAAGACACCTCGTGTATACAAGACGTAATGAAATACATGGCTGCCAAAGTGCCAACCTAATTTTAAATGTCATTTCTGATGAATCGTAAACCAATAGAGGAGCTTTCTTTTTTAATTTTGACGTCTCCCGCTCGAGCTTGATGATTCATTGATTAATAAAATTTGACTAAGAAAATTTCTCAAATTTACAATTTTATTTGAAAAAAAAGTGTGGTCGTAAAAAAAGTATTGTATGCAACATTGTTTAACCGAGTCAAAAAATGCTCTTGGCGTCTTTCGGCTTCGCCTCAAATTGTTATTAAAATTCGGCTTCGCCTCAAAAATTGTTACCCACGCCACTCACCTTTTTTGACCTCTCTTAAACAAGGGTTGCATAAAATACTATGGTAATCGCAAGTTTGAGAAAATATTTGTAAATTGTTGCAGCCGGCTGACTTCGGGTTGCATATCGCCGAGCGAGATTCCGGACTCGCCCGGCGCGCCCGCCTCGCCGCGGCCCGGCCCCGTGTCTCCTCCGTCAGGTACACCCACCATCTTTTCAGCCTACACGTTCACTGCTGCAGTGTTATTCACTAAGGAAACTGCCTTGCTGTCAGCGCTGTATCACGAATGGTATTCACTAATGTACTTTAAACGACACTAGTGCTCGGCGACGAATGCGGCGTGAGCTGGAACTACACTCCGTCGAGAGTTTGACGTTTAATGTACACCCACCATCATTTCAGACATCAACAACGCTAGACTTAGGTAGCAAAGGGCACATTCCTATACTCTGTTAAGTCTACCGTGGGGCTAACACCTTATTCCTAAGCGTGACCTAACTTAGTAAATCGCTAAGTGTTGTTTGTCGAACCGAAAGGGAGAAACGATACTTACCGGCTTGCTAAATTAAGAGAAGTTAATTAATAAGGGGGTAAGTAGATTCGTGAAAGAATGCCCCATAAATAAATAAATAAATAAATATATATTTTTGGACATCTTTAGTATCTTTACACAAATCGACTTAGTCCTACGGTAAGCTCAATTAAGGCTTGTGATGTGGGTACAGTCGAAGACAAAATAAGGGGTATACAAAAACGTTCAAAAATATGTCCCAGTGCACTCTAATTCTGTGTAATAAGAACGTCGTAACATATTTATGAACGGATTCTTTCGATACTTATTTTTGCACTTGACTGTACCAGGCAACGATATATATACTAGAAAGATACATAATAAATACTCAAATACATAGACAACCATGACCAAGGAACAAATATTTGTGATAAATAAATACCTACACAAATAATGCCCTCGCCAGGATTCGAACCCGCAACCTCCAGCTTCGTAGGCAGAGTCACTACGAACTAGGCTACGGAGGCTGACAATAATATTTATTTGAACATATTGCGAAAACACAAATGAAATTATTTATTAACTAAATATTTTGATTTGTACTTTTAATTTTTCTCCAGTAGTCACACTACTTAATACTATATAAATTATAAATATTAGATGTCATATACCAAAGAAAAACGACCAAGATCACCTATGTCCGAGGTGGGGATCGAACCCACGTACTCAGCTTTCGCGGCTGATGCCTACACTCGGCCACTCGGTCTTAGCAACCACCGGTCAAATTTCTCGGGTATTTACAATCCCTTACAAGGCTAAGCGCCTTTGATATTTATTTGATTAAAAATGTTTGTACAGTATGCCAACCAGAACACGTGGACACACGAGACTGCCGCGAAGTGTCTGTCTTCGAGGAGCGCACTTCGCAGTTCATGGTCGAGAACACACCAGCGCTCTGCTCGCCGCCGAACTTGAGCAGTCTCAGCAGTCTCACCATCGAGGAAGAGATCAAGGTAAATGTTTGTACAGTACAACCAGACAACGTGGACACACGGGACTGCCGCCAAGTGTCTGTGTTCGAGGAGCGCACTTCGCAGTTCATGGTCGAGAATAGACGTGTGCGCCGATCTAAAAATGATCGGCGGCGGCGTTTGCTGAAAAGTCGGCGGCGGCGGCGTGATTTCGGCGTGAAATCGGCGTCAAGGTCACATGAATAAAAAAGCAGAATTCGATAGTATAATTTGTCATAGTTTAGACAAATACAATATAAATATTCATTAAACACCATTACTGACCACCATATCCAACATCTGATCAGTACATATCAGTTTTCTCTTCCCACCATGTTCTAACATAATATTTTCAACAATAACTGGGTTTAGACTTCATCATCATGGCCTTAGCGTCTATGGCAGACGATTTATGGTGTAATATTCGAGAAGCACCTTTTCTGATGACTCAATAGACCGATGCGAGACCGACATAGTCTACCGCAGGACTGACAAGGAAAGTGTGCGGAAATGGGCGCCGAAGCATCTTGGCGTCGCTTCTGTCGCTTATCAGCGAGTGCACCAAACCATGTCTCATCACAAATTTTGCGACCCTCCACAATACACTTGCGCCACCCCGTTCGTTGTTCTGCGACCTTCTCCCAGTGCCGGTAGTCAATATGAAAGGCAATCATGTCCCTCTTGGCGCAGTCTTTAAAGCGAAGCAATGGCCTTCCTACGCTACGCTTTACGTTCGCAACAGCACCAAGAAGAATACTACGAGGTAGTCGAGACGGTTCCATCCTGTGCACATGCCCTAACCAACGCAGTCGTCTCTGCTTAAGAAACGCGGTTAAGCTAGGCAGCTGTGCAATTTCAAGGACCCTCTCGTTTGTCACGCGGTCTTGCCATGATATTACGAAGACCCAAGATCTTACGAAGGCACCGCATGTAAAAGGAGTTTAACCTACGTTCTACTTTTGCATACGTCGTCCAGGTTTTAGCTCTGTACAAGAGTATGCTTAAAATAGAAGCCTGAAAGACCAACATCTTGGTCTTTAATGTTAGGTGCTTGTTTTGCCATACTCTTGTACTAAGCTTCCCGAACATGGTTGCTGGTCGCCGCTTTACCGTTACGAATGTCGACCTCCGCATCGAGCGAGAGGTTGTTCGTTACGGTCGACCCTAGGTAGGAAATACTGTCAACTACCTCTAACAGCGTGCCATCGAGTGTAATGACTGCTAGCACAACGGTTTTCCTCGTGTTTATGGTCATGGCAAAAAGGGAGCATGCCTGCGAGATTGACTTACCATTAACTGAAGGTCGCGTTCAGAGTGAGCAACAAAGGCTGCATCGTCAGTATAAAGAAGGCTGTCAACGAAAAGATCCACACGGTTCTTTTTCGACTTGAGAAGGGAGATGTTAAACATCTTTCCATCGGCCCTCGTGTGCAGATGGATGCCCTGTTTGTTTTCACCAAAAGCGGTTCGTAAAATAAGCGAAAAGTAAATCCTAAACAGGGTAGGAGCTAAGACAGCCCTGTCGCACTCCCCTAGAAACAACGAAGGGGTCAGATCTGATGACTCACCGTTAAAAACTACTGTGCCATTCACTATTCATAACTTTATAACTGGGTTTGAACTAGCCCTATTCATATTATGTCTCCCAAATCCCCTATCATAACATAAAGATAAATAGGGCGCATCCCGCGTCCATTGGATCATATTGGGAGGCATCTTACGCTGTGTCGACCAATATATGCTTGCAACTAAGAAATCACTTGCCCCACCGCCGGTACTTTTGCGAGTAACGTATGTCCAGCCCACTGCCACTCCAGTTCAGCGATTTTTTGAGCTATGTTGGTGCTTCCAGTTCTTCTGCGGCTCTCAACTACGGTTTACAATATCAGTCGATTTTCATTACATTCCATTTCGTCATTACATATTGCGGATATCAAAAATCAGCGGATCCGGATACCTACTTCGGATAATACGGATCTATTGCAAATACATGAATGCTTTTTCTCAGGCTTGTTTTATTTTCATTGAGCTATAGTGTTTAGTCTAAATTTTAATTACATTTGCCTATGCAAAAAATTATAACCATGGTTTACAACTACAAAATTCTCCAGATGTCTTAAACTTTTAACGTTCTTAATCACAATAAGATATTATCTGGCCTAGTACCTAAATAAGCTGAACCTGAGAGCCAAAGACCCGATGGCGAGACGTCAAGCCGGCGAAGGCCGAAGGCCTGGAGTGTCAGGATTTCAGTGCTCTCCGATACAATTACGCTTCCCAACTGTCTTAACGCCAGCGAAGGCCCCAGACCGAGCTCAAGTAGAGGCGCGCAAACACGTCTCTGTATCTAAATAGATCGCGAAGGCCCAGTTTCGTGCAAGGCTGAAGGCCTGAAGCGTTTCACAGAGGCGCACCAGGTGACAAGGTTGAAGTTTGAGCTGCCAGAGCCTAGCGCTCCCATGCTACACAATGGTTTAGTGTGATACCCTGCGGCCCTCCGATTCGTTTCGATCCCTTGTGAAGGCAGAGAGCCGAATTCCATTTAGGGCTGCACAGAGGTGCGCCAACTCGCCTCACTCGTACTCATTGGGTGGTTCTCCATGGTTTCAGCCATAATAACTTTATACTCTGCAAACTGAAGGTAAGTGATATATTCGCTAGTGGTGTTGATAACAAGCCCATCCTATTCCAGTCCAAAATCTTGAAAACATCTTCCAAAGCAACAATAAACAGTTTTGGAGACAAGACATATCCCAGTCTTAATCGTCGCTGCAATGGTCTGGATTTCGTATACCAGTCTTGAAGACAGTTTAGGACCTAAACTGAATCGCGATGTGTCAGTTGCATAGAATAACTGTCAAAAATTGGCTAGCCAAACCTAAACTGAATTGCATTTAAGAGGTTATGGTAACCGCCATAGACACTACAATATAGTACAGTACCAGTACCGGTAGTCTACCTATTTGGCTTACTTGTTCTACTGTATTTTGGTTGGTTGTTCTTTGAACACATAGCCCGCAAACCTGGGGAAGACCTCCAAAAACTTATTGTCACAAGAAAGATTGGAAAGAAAAGGCTCAGAGGAAGGAGCCTCATGCGCTGGAGAGACCAGATCCGCAACTCACTAAACTTTCGGGTTGCTGAAGCGATCTACGCTGCGGATAATTGGTTAGTGGAAGATCGTGAGAGAGAAATTGATGAGTTGATAAGTCACAACGCCCAGAATTGGGTTATCGATGCAAGTAGGAGTAGTCTACTTGGTACCGCTGAAGATATTGTAGTACAGCCCAGGTCTCGATCAATTCAAATGCTTCAAAGACCACGAACACGAACGCTAACCTGAGGGGCAAGTTATACCTCTCGGTCTTTTGTATATCCTGTTGCTTTTGTAAGTGATTTACAGTGCTAAAGCTTTTCTAGAAACCGAAACCGGCTTGTTCAGGAGGCTGGAAGTTGTCGAGCCTAAGAATCTACGTGTAATGAGTGATGATACTCGAAAGCAACTAATAGGTTGACAATAAATTCCCTACATAAGAGCATTATATAAATACATAAAGCAAATACGAAGCTTAGTATTGTAGTATTTAGCCCATAAGAAATAACTCTGTTATTGAGTCAAGGCCACGCCGATTTCACGCCGACCATTAGTCGGCGGCGGCGGCGTGGCAAAAAAGATCGGCGGCGGCGTGACGCCGGCGCGGCGCACACGTCTAGTCGAGAACACACCGGCGCTCTGCTCGCCGCCGAACTTGAGCAGTCTCAGCAGTCTCACCATCGAGGAAGAGATCAAGGTAAATGTTTGTACAGTGTGCCAACCAGACCTGGACGTGGACACTCGAGACTGCCGCGAAGTGTCTGTGTTCGAGGAGCGCACTTCGCAGTTCATGGTCGAGAACACACCAGCGCTCTGCTCGCCGCCGAACTTGAGCAGTCTCAGCAGTCTCACCATCGAGGACGAGATCAAGGTAAGACCAAATTTCAGAATATCACTTGTTGTTGAACTTGTCGCTGAACCGAATATCATCGGTAATAATCATACCTGGGATAACTCGGGGCATTTATACGAAAGTGATGTAGCAAAATATTTTATCGACTAAAAATATATCGATGTTACTGTGAATGACAACATCCAAATGTTATTCGACATAAATAAATATTAGGTACATCTGAAGAGGCCCGATATCAGATAATTATGACATTGAACCTCTGTACTGTAATCGAGAATCACATCTTTTATTATAATTATGTCGACATCTTTTTAATCGATATCAAATCCCTATAACTTGCCCCCAGTTATCCCAGGTATGGTAATACTAAAGCTCATCGGCTGCTCTGCTCGCCGCCGAACTTGAGCAGTCTCAGCAGTCTCACCATCGAGGAAGAGATCAAGGTAAATGTTTGTACAGTACAGCCAGACAACGTGGACACACGGGACTGCCGCGAAGTGTCGAACTTGAGCAGTCTTAGCAGTCTCACCATCGAGGAAGAGATCAAGGTAAATGTTTGTACAGTACAACCAGACAACGTGGACACACGGGACTGCCGCGAAGTGTCAGTGTTCGAGGAGCGCACTTCGCAGTTCATGGTGGAAAACACGCCAGCGCTCTGCTCGCCGCCGAACTTGAGCAGTCTCAGCAGTCTCACCATCGAAGAAGAGATCAAGGTAAATGTTTGTACAGTACAACCAGACAACGTGGACACACGGGACTGCCGCCAAGTGTCTGTGTTCGAGGAGCGCACTTCGCAGTTCATGGTCGAGAACACACCAGCGCTCTGTTCGCCGCCGAACTTGAGCAGTCTCAGCAGTCTCACCATCGAGGAAGAGATCAAGGTAAATGTTTGTACAGTACAACCAGACAACGTGGACACACGGGACTGCCGCCAAGTGTCTGTGTTCGAGGAGCGCACTTCGCAGTTCATGGTCGAGAACACACCAGCGCTCTGCTCGCCGCCGAACTTGAGCAGTCTCAGCAGTCTCACCATCGAAGAAGAGATCAAGGTAAATGTTTGTACAGTACAACCAGACAACGTGGACACACGGGACTGCCGCCAAGTGTCTGTGTTCGAGGAGCGCACTTCGCAGTTCATGGTCGAGAACACACCAGCGCTCTGCTCGCCGCCGAACTTGAGCAGTCTCAGCAGTCTCACCATCGAGGAAGAGATCAAGGTAAATGTTTGTACAGTACAACCAGACAACGTGGACACACGGGACTGCCGCCAAGTGTCTGTGTTCGAGGAGCGCACTTCGCAGTTCATGGTCGAGAACACACCAGCGCTCTGCTCGCCGCCGAACTTGAGCAGTCTCAGCAGTCTCACCATCGAAGAAGAGATCAAGGTAAATAGATAGATAGATAGATAAAGACTTTATTCAATTTCCACAACTTACATGGTAGGTATAAAAACAGAGAAATTAACAAATAAAAGACATGCAACTTAAAACTAACTTGCAGAAGAATTACAAACAATAAATAGTTGTTTTTACCATGTGTCGTGGCAGAGAATAGGCGCTGGCTCAGCATGTTGATGCGGCAAGCCACATCGCTGATATTCTGCCAGAACCTTACATGCTCGTATAGAAAGCGTGCAACGCCTTATAAAAATGTTCACTTGTTCAGTCTGTATGTGGAATTTTTGTGTGTCACTGTTGTTATTAATGCATGTAATGTAGTGAGGTATTTCTTTGGCGTGTATATATATATATGAACACTAAATTAGGTATGTGATGAAAATATATATAAAGTAATGGAGTTGTATATGTAAAATATATAAAGTAATATATCTATTATTATAGGTGAGTGCTAGATAGACAACAATCAATAAATGAACTGAAACTGCTATGTCCTATGAGGGAGATTCAGCTTTGCATTTTTTGTTGACCAAATTACTGAATATTACTTGTTGTTCAACTTGTCGCTGAACCGAATATCATCGGTAATACTAAAGCTCATCGGCTGCGTTGGCTTGGCCTCGAACGAATGGGAGACAACCGTGCCGTCAAAAAAGCCTACGAGGGTAAACCAGAAGGAACGTCCGGTCGGCCGACCCAGATATCGTAGGGCGGATGCTGTGAGGGCTGATTTAAGCGGTCTCGGAATTGACTAGCGGCAAAATGTCGCTCAAGACCGTGATCAGTGGCGTTCTCTCGTATTGGAAGCCAAGACATACTTTGGGTCGCTGCGCCGGAGGAGTATAGTAGTTGTAGTATTTGTTGGCTTCGAAAAAGTTATGACTTCGACTGAAAAATAATTAGCAAATTTTTTTTTTATCTTAGCCTAAAATTTACCCTAAGTTCATCAAGTACCAAGTACACATCATCAGCCACTGCTGAAAGTAGGCCTCTCATATTAACTATGCGTATAAACGCATTAGGAGGTAAATGCCTATCTATAATTCCCACGCAGTGCTAACGAATTTGGTGATCGTAGTAATGTGTCCACTATGATGATTCTGCTACCCTTCATTAATTTTCTATCAAAGAATCTCAGTCAGCTCTTACAAAAAATCGTTGAAAATCCGTGCCTTTAGCTTAATTGACCCTAAGTTACGACTGTTACCAGCTAGCAATGTAAATCATACTTCTGTCTATAAAACTTACACGAGGCAGTTTAATTTAATTTATATATACGGGTGGAACGGAACGACGATCTTTCCCGCTACCGACCGAGTCTACCAACCATTACGATGAACTTTCAGTATGGGACCAACATCGAAAACGTACATGGAAAATTGACTTTTCCATACTATTGAACTCTAACTAATCACTCACTTTGTATGAGCGGTAATTTTTTTTTTTATATTTCGATGTTGGTCCCATACTGAAAGTTCATCGTAATGGTTGGTAGACTCGGTCGGTAGCGGGAGAGATCGTCGTTCCGTTCCACCCATATAATTGGCTTTAATTGTGTGGTTTTGAATGGATAATTCCATTATAATTTTATGATCCATTTTTTTTGTATTAATTTCTAAAATGTACAAGTCTCATGTTGCTTGTCACATTCAAGAACGTACTAAATATTTATCAGGAATCAACTTACTCAATATATTAGATTTCAAAAATGATCTGTCCGCAGCCATCGCCGCTAAACCTGAAGTTGGAGGAAGACGAGACCAAGAATAACGCCAGCGAACGGCCCGCACCGCGCGCCCCCGTAAGGACTATCAGTGAACCACTCAGAGGTCAGCATCCTTGTCTATACTCTGTACAACTATCTCTGCAGGCCTAAAATGGCTCTGAAAAAATGCTACAACCATTCAAGTAAACCAAAAATTCTACATAATCTAAAATTGAGAAACATCCTAACCTCGCAGGGCCGCCATACTATTTCGTTTAAGTCATATCTTGAATCTTGCCGTGTAAGAAATAGTGCTGGAGTCCCCGTAAGGACTATCAGCGAACCACTCAGAGGTCAGCAACCTTATCTATACTCTGTCCAACTATCTCTGCAGGCCTAAAATGGCTCTCTGAAAAATGCTACAACCGTTCAAGTAAACCAAAAATTCTACATAATCTAAAATTGAGAAACATCCTAACCTCGCAGGGCCCGCCATACTATTTCGTTTAAGTCATATTTTGAATCTTGCCGTGTAAGAAATAGTGCTGGAGTCCCCGTAAGGACTATCAGTGAACCACTCAGAGGTTAGCATCCTTGTTTATACTCTGTCCAAATATCCCTGCAGGCCTACGCAAGATATCATTCTGCAATCGTGTACGATAAGCGATAAGTAAGAATCTACGTATAATATAACCGCACAAAACAACTATTGTTACAGTCTTCTGGATTTTCCCCCCAATTTATTGAGAAAATGCTACAAGCATTCAAGTAAAACAAAAATTCTACTTAATCTAAAATTGAGAAAAATCCTAAGCTCGTAAGGCCCACCATTTTTTTAATCATATTTAAAATCTTGTCGTGTAAGAAATAGTACTTAATTTCGTTTGATTGTAAAATCGATTAAACGAATGAATATGTTTAGTTTATTGCGTTCATGAAAGGTTTACATTTCATTGTAATGGAGTGTACATTGAGCCTTACAAGGGTAAATTATGTTATCTTTTTTCAGGCACTCAGACCCCCGGCGACACATGCCAAGTGTACTTCACAGAGGACACGCCGGCCATACTATCTAAAGCCGGCAGCAACTCCAACTTGTCCGTGCTTTCTATAGACTCTGCGCCGCCCCGGGTCGAAGCGCCTGACACTTCTGACAGTAGCAACCTTAGCGATGCCGGGGATTTGTTGGAAGAGTGTATACAGAAGGGCATAGCTAAGGTATGTGTCTCCTACCGAGTGTACTTTAAATAGGACATTTTTGCATCAGTCAAAGCTGACTGCAATTAGTATGCGAGTAATGCAGAATTGCTAGAAGAGTGTTTACAGAAAGGAATAGACAAAGTATATACTTGGTACTGGATGTACTTCACTAAGGACTTTTTTATTAATAAATAATTAACTAAAGTCGTTGTAAAGCGTAATGTATAGTATATTTGTTTAAAGTTATTACTTTTCTTAACAGGTGGTGAAGAATAAACCCTCCTCTGACTTGTCGCCTGTTAACTATTCAGATCGGGACAATGTTTATGTAAGTGTTTGTCTATAATAAATAACGTTTTTCATATAACAATGCTCATCATTGAAAATATGAGGCTGAAAATATGGTTACTTTTTTATTGACAAGAAAGCAAAGACGGTCGCTTTCTACCTGACACAACGCTTCATTTGAATCCAATAATAAAATTCCCTTCCAATTACCTGAAGTTCTTTTTGTAGGACATTAGATGAAATACATTATTTAATAATGTTTTTGTAATTTTGATTTTTGTCAGATTCCGTAGCCTAGTCGTGGCTGTATTTATGTACCTGTATGTCTCATCTATCTATTATTTTATATATCGGTGGGCATTTCTCAGAGCGTAAACGGTCACCTCATTCATCTGGTCACGTTTTTTTGCAAGCGGCTGCATCTTTTGGTGCCATTTTCGGTCGTCAGATACAGCACCCGTTTCTCTATTAGACAACCAAAACCAAGCTCAAATCATTCAGCCACTTCCAAAAAAACGTGACCAGATGAATGAGATGTCCGTTTACGCTCTGAGAAATACCCTGGTGCCCACATCGCAAGTCTCAGCTTATCCTGGGACTAGGTCGATTTGTGTAAGATGTCCCAAGATTTTTATTTATTGTGATGTTTTTACATTGCACAGAGGTCACTGCCGCCGTATCTCCGGACGTCGACGGAAACTGTCAAGATGTCACACGAACACGAGAGGAACATACGAGATAGGTGAGATTCTGTTTATTTTCAGTTAAGCATGTATTTTCATTAAAATTTTCGTCGAAAAATTAGGTCGGGAAATGCGTTATTTATGGACTTTCACAAATAAAAAAAATGTGATTGGGTTACCGGCATTGTGGCTTCCGTCCAATAAAAAAATGTTTGTAATGTGAAACTTGCTTATTTTACAGTATTTGTAGGTTTTTAAATATTTTGTTTGTCATTATAAATTTCATAAATACTTTTATATTTTTTAACTTCAAAAATAATAACGTCATATTATATATACACGGTGGAATTTAATCGGTGAACAGGAACCCATTTTTCTAATTCAGTAATCGATGGCGGTCACGTTTATGTAGTACTTAAGTGGAACCAAGTTTTTTTTTAGCATAATTTTTTTTTATGTTGAAATTAAAATTTATTGTCACCCTACTAATGGTTTAGTCTGAAAAGTTTAATACCTCTTTTTTGCCTGGCGATGAAGTTTGCACATCGGTCTTTGGAAAGAGACAAATTATATTGCATAAACGTCACATAAGTTAGAGAGAGACAACGCTCTATAAAGCTGAGTCTCTTTCCAGAGATCGATGTGCAAACTTTATCACCGGGTACTGTAATTAAAATGTTCAGAAAGAGAGCAGGGTTATGTTATGTGAGTTATTTCAGCGATCACTGTTACTAAAGTCATAATTAGACAACATAAGTGTCAATGTCTTTTCGAGTTTCGAAAAGAAACGTGTTTCGTTTAATAGATAAACAAATCGATTGTTTTTTCATTGACGCATGTTCGCGTAAATCACTATACACCGTGGGCTCTTATAATCCGAAAGATTCTAACAACACATTTTTGATGTTAAAAACAAACCATGAATATTATACGAGATTTGTAATTTTTTACGAAAAAAATTTTTTTAGAATTTTGGTATAAAAAATAAGTATTGTTCATAAAACTGGCACTTAAAAGGAGTGTGAACGTTTTTTTTTACAAAAAGCTCATTTTTTAATGGTTTTATTTTTCACTTTTTGATATCTATTAATGAGGTTAGTGAGACTATTCTCCATAATGGCACCAACACCATTAAAAAGACCTTTTGTACTGAGTAACAATTAGATTTTTTTATTATCGGTAATAACTCTGAAACTAGGCGATATCCAGTAAAGTTTATATGATATTATAGTTTCTAAATATGGTCAGCAGTACAGTAGTGTTAAAATCGGTCGGGTTTAAACAGCCCACGGTGTATAAGGGTCAAACTTCAAATCATGTCACGAGTCTTTCCGGTGGACATTTTAAAAGTTAAGGGCTATGAGATTTAATTTTTTTATTAAACCCTTATTGTCATTTAAAGGCACTCCTTTCCTATTGAATTGTATGATAAAAATCACGACTACACTCCTACCAGTTGCTTACTATTGGCCACAGGAAAGAGGGGCTCTACAGTTCAGCTGAACACACACTTTTTCTTTCCTGTGGTTGATAGTTAACAGCCTGTGGACAGGTAGTAATGATTTTTATCATACAAAGCAATGGAAAAGGAGGACGTCTTAATGAAGATTAGGCTTTTATAAGAAAATCAAGCTTTATAGGCCTTAACTATTACATTGTCCACCGGAAATACTCCGAATATGGGTTTGCGTTTGACCCATAAGCTGCGGTGTGAATAAGGGCTTGCAGTCGTTCATCCAAGTCGTTATTTCCTGGTTGCAGTAATGTGGTATTATTTCCCTTTAGGTCATGCGACCCCTCCCCGCCCGCACCACCACTCCCGCCGCGAGCCGCGCGCCGCCACACGCCGCCGCGGCCGCCGCGCACCGAGGAAGGTACGTCACATCGTCGCATCGTCGACGTCGCCAGATTTATCCGCAGACCTACGAACAAATAAATAGCGTTGAAAATTCCCTGATTAAATCCCGTTTCTTTCCAAACAGCTCGTTTTTTTCCAGATTTTTTCGAAAAAAACAATGATATTTTCCACTTTAATTTTCAACTCTAAACCAATGTAAATTAGGTCTAATGTTCACTTATACCAGGAGAACGCGATGTCACAGAGGAAAAGTCAATTGAAACAGATGGCAGGGAGTGACAGTGACAGTAACATTGATTGTTTCTGAAAAAATCCGAAAAAAACGGAAAGAAACGAAGTTTTCATACATTCTCGAAAAAAACATTTTGTTTTTTTCCGACATTTTCAACGCTACAAATAAAACATGGAAGCCACACGCCATATTAAATTGCCTTTCAATTTTAGTTGACAAGTGTCATCCCCTCTTTAATGCATCACGGTAATGAATGTCAATATCAACCTATAAAAACTTTGTGATTGGTCCTTCAAAGTTTTGATTGGCTATATTCTATAAATATTTGTCAAAGATGTTGCGCCGAAATAAGGTCGGTGTAAAGAAAAGCGCTATGTCCTGCCCATCTTGGCACAATTGCTTTTGGGGGCATTTTTGAGCTGGCGTTAGACGTCCATGTTATATATGGTCGCAGCCGCAGACAGATCTTCACCGACCTACCTCACGTCTGTTGATCGTTCTTTTTTAGTTCGATCTCGTCAGACGCTATAGATAGCTCCACAAGAGTAGAGGCCGCACCATAACGTGACATATACAAGGAGAATTTGAAATTAGTTTTCTTTTCATACTGACAGTGAATTTAATTACAATTTTCAGATTGCCCTGAAAGTTCGTTCAGGGGATTTGCTTCAATATTTCGACACAAGTCACATTAACGGCCTGTTTCACAATCTCCAGTTAAAGCTATCTGTCAGATAAAAAATAACACTATCTCTTTCTTTCACGTGGAAGAATAAAGAAAGCGTGTTATTTTTATCTGACAGATAGCATTAACTGGAGATTGTGAAACAGGCCCTAAGTCATTCATTCGTCCACTATTTTATTTACATGTGTGACTGAATGATTCACCTCAACTCTAGTGAAACTATACTCAGCGAGATTTCATTTAAGACCTTTAATTATTGTTATCAAACACTACCCTTACCCTGCCACACTCCACAATAGGACTTGCAATACCAGCAGGCTTAGCCAACATGCCATTTTGCAATTGTATACGAAATGCACAAAGTCGCACCTTGCTGATAAAGTTAGCGCACGAACGAAAAGCATCAACATGGCCGCCCGTCCAGTAGGTATTTTATTTATGAGCATTATCGGGATACATTTTTGCCCATACGAATAAATACCGGTATTGCAAGCCTTGGAGGCCACGCACTGTGGAGTTGCTTATAACTCTAACGCTCAATGGCCTATCATAGTTTTCTCTCTGTGTCATTCTTTTTTTATTAGTACGACAGAGACAGTTAACACGTTCGCCTCCGGTACTGTTTCACTAAGTGCTAATACTATACCGATCGAAATTATCTGATAGAATTCCTATGCCAGTGACACGCATGTGTGACCGAAAAGATTCTACTCCTATGCCGGCGACACAGCATTGTGTCAAAAACGTTCGTATTTTTATGCCACTGGCATAGGAGTGAGAACTTGATTGATGCTAGTGGCATAAGAATAAGATTACTTTGATCACGTATGTGTGTCACTGGCATAGGAGTACAGTTTTTTCGGTCACATATGCGTGTCACCGGCGTCGAACGTGTTAATTGTTCACGATTGAGCATTAGCGGTTGGCATCTCGGTTACACACCACGCTTGCTCCCGCAACTCTACCCCGCCCGCAATTTGTCCTGTAAGAATCACATAAGCACATGAAACAAAACTATGCCAATTCCAGTTACAAGCGTTGTCAATAGATTTCTTGCGTATTCTTATTCATTGTACACATTTTACTGTAATTATATCTAGATATGAAAAAACTTGTCTCCATTTAAATAAGGATACTTTTTATATCGGATACAATAAAAATAATTAACAACAAATCCCGAGCGTAATAATCTGAATTAATTAAAAATGATTTCACAAATTCATCATGGAAGGTATCATTAATATTTCTCCTTTCGTTCCAGTACGCAAGCACGAAAGCCGGCTCCCAATCAAAACTCAACACAACCCCCGCGAGAAGCCAAAACTGGCCGCCGTCCTCGCGCACGACTCTTCCAGCTCCCTCAGCCTCGACTCCTTCGGCTCCACCGACCAAGAGATCTTCGAGGAGACCGTCCGAGCCGGCCTCCGACACAGGTACGACAAGGCGCACTCCGTCGAACGACCCTCAGAACAACACAGACACACCAGAAACCACAAATCTTTAGACCGCAGCGACAAAATCTCCCAACATCGACCCAAACCAAACGACCCCGAATTCGAAAGAAACCTAGCCTCCGGCGTTTACAACATCAAATCCAGCAATCGCGTCAAAAGATTAGATCAAGAATTCAACCCCGGCTTAACCAGATCCCCGTATTCGTACCACGGAGAATCATCGTCCATGGCTCATAGATTCAGGGGACATAGCTCGAGATACTACGACGACGGACCCCCGAGCTTACCCGCCAGAATCGACGAACCGAGGAGACACCTAGAGAGAAGCAATTCTTTAAGCTCCCTAAGTAACGATTCCTTCGGGTCTACGGATAAGGAGGTCTTCGAAAGATGCGTAAGAATGGGCATGAAAGCTCAGCCGAAAAAGAACGAGAAAATCAGAGTGCGCAGCGACGATAGATCAGAGATTCGGAGACGACGGAAGGATAAAAGCCAGGGAGCGTTGGATAGAATGGTAGGGGAGGACTCGAGAGACAGGCAGCTTTTGGAGGAGGTGATAGCTCGCGGTGCCGGAGAGGGTAAGAGTTCAAAAAACGTTCCCGCGCCGTCGGTGGCCGACCTCGCCACGCTCGCCGGCGGCGCCGCAACGACACCCAAGCCTGGCTCTGACCTCGACACATCCCTCGTCACCTCTTTCCCCTCCTTAGACACCTCCCGAGAACCACCGACCGAGAGCCTCAACCGCTCCAACGAATGCCTAGCCCCTCGATCCGCAAACACGACCTTAGACTCTGAAGTCCGCGACGAACTTAACAGATCCAATGAATCCTATGCGGACGTCCTCGATGGCTCTTGGAGCGATGAACCGAAGAACTACGCGACTTTGACTAGGAAAAAACTGGAATATACGGACATAAAATACTCCGAGAGAGCTTTTGAAGAGTCGAAGCATGATACGTGGAACGACAACACGTGTCCTGATGATGTTACGTTCCCTACTATAAGCGGATCTGTCCACATGGTATCTTCTATTAGAAGCGAAATCGCCGATCCCGCTCTAGCCTTACCGGATTTACTTGAAAAGAGCGAGCCGACCATGTCGACCCGACCTGATCTCACCAATAAGTTGGACGAAGACACGGTCGCTTCAGAACATATAACTGAAGACATTCACAGTGACGTCATGCTCGACAACATTCCCGAACCCAGCTACACATCGTTAGTTGACGATGGAGAACAGAAGTTCGACTCCCTCATGGCGTCCGCTATAGAAAAAGAAGCGGCCAGATTAGCGGCGCAACTGAAAAACTCCTCATACGGCATGGAGACTAGCGTGACGTCACTGACATCTTTAGATTTAGACAATGTCAGACCCCCTTCTCATTTAGGCAGTCTGCTATCCCTAAGCGCCTCTGGCCAATGGGACGATACTTCAAAGAAATCACAAAAGACCCGCAAGAAATCCCTCCCAGTTGCCATGATGGTTAAAAGGGCACTCAGCAACTCCATGCACCAAGGCAGCTCTGAACACTTGGACAGTAATCCTACCAGCTTCCTTGACAATGTCAAACCGCCTTCTGAAATGGAGAACTTGGATATGGAAAGTAGCATGGTGTTTGTGAGTAGCATAGTGTCTGAGGTTGCAGATAGGGAAAAGACTCCCGTAGTTTTCGATTTCAAACAACCTGTGCATGATTTCCCTCTCTGTCACAATTTCAACCTCCTAGATTTGGATAAAGTCAACCCTCCATCATTATTCGATGAAATGGCAGAATCGACAGTAGAAATAGAGCCTACTACAGCGCATCAGTTACATGATGAAGTCTCGAGCACCTTAAACGTAGTTACGGATATCCCATCTGGCTCTGAAAACTGCACCCCTCTACCATCAGACCTCAGCAGTGTGGAATCCACCCCGAAGAAAACGAGAGACCCTAAATATTTGACACCTAAAGAGAAAAGAAGCGTGGCTAAAGATAGATATCAAACTTACACTATAATAGACCCACCGTCAGAGTCAGATGTGCTAATAGTAGCCTCTGAAGAATTCGTCACGTGGACTAAATCAGAAAGCGACAGGTCAGACGATTACGTCACAGCTAACTCTGAAACGAAATCTAAAAGAAAGATGAGCGCAAAACAACGACGGTTAGAGGACAGAGCTAGGTATCAAACACAGACCGTCAACATACAGAGTATCATACAGGAGACGAAGGCAGTCGACCCGGAAATCGAGAGCTTAAAGCAGCGATTAGCCGCCAAAAAGACCATGAAACAGAAACGCATGGAGGACGCTGAGAGGTTCAGAACTAGAACGCTTAGCGAGGATATCCCTCCGTCCCCAACCTTCGTCACTAAAGACGCAAACTTCGAAAACGTGGAGACTACCACAGGCTACGATAGCCTGTCTTCCAACGAGCTGAACCACCAACAAATAATTGACGAAAGACAAGATGACGTCTTTAGAGAAACCGACAGCGGACACAATGAAGACGACTTCGAATTAAATTCCACCCAAATGCAAACGTATACTAAGAGCTTCAGAAATTATCTGCCAGTCATAGAGAGCCCAGCGGCAGTCGATATTTGCGTAGTAAATAACTTGAAGAATATAGAAATGACGGCGTCCTATCGAAGAGCGTTGCAAAGTCCGAAGGTAAACAATCCGAGCAGCAGCGACTTTGCCAGCTACGAGGGTGACAGCCACTCAGACAAGTCCGATTCGGACGAAGAGGCTGCTCCCAGACCCAAACCTAAAATCACCAAACCAGAGAGACGAGACGAAAGCTTAGACTCCAACGATTCTCACGAAAAAGAGGAGCCTAAAGCGGTCAGAGGCAGGAAGAAAGCGGCTTATGTCTCCCCTTACAGGCGAAGCGTTCCGCCGGCCAAGAAACCTGCCACTACGGTCGCTAAAGCACCCGTCAAACCCCTAGCTAAGGCCATAGTGCCTCCCAAATCGAGTGCCAAAGCCCCGAGCAAAACTCCAACGACTTCCAAACCTCCCAGCGCCAATACATCCCCAAAAAAGACACTAAACAAATCGCCATCCAAGATTGCTCAGAAAACAGTAGCTATCCCATTAGCAACTGGCAAACCTTTGCCTCTAGAACGACAGGGCACCTTCACTAAAGAAGAAAGCTCCGTCCCCGCCAAAGATTTACCAGTTCCCGTCGCAGAAAAGAAGCCAATCGTATCCCGCTACGCGAAAACACCAAAACCTGCTGTCAACACATCCCCATCTAGATTACCGCAGTTGAACCGCTATACGAAACCAACTCTAAAGAAAGCGGGCAGTAGTGAGAAACCCGCGCCCAAACCCAAGTCTGCTATGAGGAACTCTGCCTCCAATCATAGTCTACAGAGTAACGACAGCGCAAAAACTGTCACTCTAGCTTCAAGAGGGTCCAGACAAGGCAGTACTTCCAGCGTCAACAGCGCACACTCTTCCAAAATCAACGCTAAAGATGTAGAAAGCAAAATAGCAAGTCTATGGAAAAAAGTCGAGCAGACGAAGAAAGTAATCGCAAAACCTGATAAACGGGTTTGGATAGAAAGCGATAAAACTGAGCAGCCAAAACTCATCCGAAGCAGTACCTTTGAAGGTCAGCCTAAACAAACGCAAGTCTCTACAGCACCGAAGCAGAAAACTGCAATAGGTATCAAAGTATCGCAAATACCGAGCTTGAGGCCAAAGTCTACGCCGTCGAAAATAACCGTGCCTGCGGTTAAAAAACCAGTGAATACTCGAGTGTTTACGAGGAAACCGGCCAACGGGCAGGTTACGTAAATAGCAATAATAAAGTATTAACTCATGAGCGCGAAAGATAAAACTTATCGATGATATGTTGCATAGTTGTATTGACGAATTTGGTATTTAAAATGCAATAGACCAGTATGCCAAATTATAACTGTGTAAAGCTTCATTGATGAAGGATGACTTTATGAAGTGGTCGCGATTCTAAAACGAATACCTACAGTGTACAGTGTAGGTGGATTGAATGCGGAGTTAAATAAAGAATGTTTGCATATTTATTACAGTTATTGTTTAGAATAATGACAAATTATGCTTGTTTAAGCAATATAGATCGATCAATGTTTCTGTAAGTACACAGTCACAAACCATAACAATGGATTTTAGTTGATTAAAGTGATGATCTAGTAAAAGTCTGTGCTTGTTTAAAGTCGGCCAAATTGGTTGACCCGAGACTAATCCTGGTCTCTTATCGATGCAATGAAAGAAATAAATTAAAATATATAACCCTTTTATTTATATAAAATGTTGATTTGATAGCAAGTTTATCAGCAAAAACTCAGTTGTCATTCGAAAGTTTATTTTTTCTGTGTATATTTGTTGCATTTATTTACTACGGGAGAGTGACAATCCCTTTATGACTGCAATTTTAGATTAAGATATCCTTTTATGAAAAATTCGGCGGATGACGATACGTATATATATTGCGTAGATTTGAAGACCATGCATACAGAAAAACCTTATGCGTAGGTAGGTATAAAATCTAACGGAATATGTTTTGTGACAGGTTTTCTATCACTTTATTCGCTTTTTACTTAATCTTTACAATGTAAGCAATTTAAATTAAGTCTAATTCAAATAATCGTTTCCGTTCCTATAGATTCCACATGAAATCCCTTCCGATTTCTGTTGAGAAACATTAGTTTTCAAACTGAACATCGAACTGTTAAAACTGAATCCTTCATTTCGATGTAAATATTTCACATTAAAATTAGATGAGGTTACCATAACACAATTTGTATATTTTTCATAATATCATAACTTAAGTAACGTTAATTGGAATGTCACGTAGTTTTGCAGTAAAAATGGGGGCAAATATGGAATTTGCCTCATTTTTTTACGTCTAGTCAGTTTTAATGTTATTTGTAAGCTTAAGCCTCGAGGGCACTCTTAGGTTGTTTTTCCTTCCTGTTATTTGTAGAAATCAATTTGTATATTTATCTTATCTCAAAGTAAATAGTCGCCCATATCCAAGCTTAATATTTGCGTGTAAGCAAAGGTTATACTTTACATAATTCATAACGATATCGATAAATGGATTATTGATATCTGTATGAAACAGTAGGTATAACACAAACAGCCCAAATTCAAAAGTAGAATGCTATAGATAACTACATGCAATCATAACGTCAAATTATATAATGAAAAAAGCTTCAAACATAACTACTTGTTTTGACCATTGTAAACATTAAGCTATCGGAACAGTCAATTAATCTTTATCAATTTCGCATCGCTACTTTAGTGCTGTCAGAATCAAATCGCTATACATAGTCAATCGAGTGACATTATACTGAAGTAAAGTACAGAGAAAACTATTTTTAAATATCTATCCACGTCCACATATAAAGTAATCTTATAGATTCCACACATAAACACGACAAAACTAGTACACTACTAATTTAGTATGGGTGTTTCTATAATATCACTAAAATGTGATTTAAAAAACTGTTTATCTCTGAACTGTGTCATCATCTCATCATGTAGTATTTTTTCTTACCTACGACTAGATAGGATAAAATAAATTAAATAGCTTCCCGTGACGTAGTACTGATTTTGTAACGTTATAAATATTTAAGTGAAACCTAGCATAATGTACTTGGTTATCCGCTGATGTAGCCATCATTATTCTGTTACGCCAGTTTAGTTAAATAAATATATAGTAATAAGGTGCGTATTTTGATGGTAATAAATGATATTTACCACAATTTGTTTGTTTCATTTTAGTTGACCAACCCATGTTGTTATTTAACAAAACTAAATAAAGGTACATTCACCAAAGCAGGCACGAATGGAATAAATGAAATTAATGACGTCTATCATTGTGTATATGCGGCCCTGCTATACCAACCTAACCTGTCTCTACTGCCATTTTCACATCCACACATATAGTCTGGCTAATGAAATATTGCCCCAACTTTTAGCGGGAAAT